>JBBMOE010000026.1:6746544-6775293 GCA_037975065.1 Chaetodon trifasciatus | reverse complement strand
AGCCTAACCTACTCAAGGAGGTTTTTGATGTAGCTCCCAATGATGGCTGCGCCGCTGTCTTATCCGTGGCTTGATTTCATGTAGAATATGCCCGAAGTCAAACAGGGATAGGCCCTGATTGGTACTCGCTCGCTGAGAGATGTCAGCAGTACGAGTGATGCTGGAGGAGGTTTTAGTCTGCTTCCCACTGAGCTTTCTCCGCCTGCGCCGAGTGCTCGTCGATGCCTACGTATTTTCTGTATTTTATTGGCCAGTCACCGCTGCGGATGTGAGAGGGGGAGGTGAGAAGGGCGCAGAGGGGAGGGACGGGGGGAGTGTAGTGTACAGATGAGAGGAAGGAGAGCGACTTTCTTTTCCTTCTCTCTCTCTCTCTCTCTCTCTCTCTCTCTCTCTCTCTCTCTCTCTCTCTCTCTGTGTGACTCTCTGTCTGGCTCCATTGGAAAAAAAAAAGGTTTTGTGGCTTGAGTTTAGAAAAAGAGGAGGCACTGAGGCGCACTCCCATTCTGAAATGGGCGATTTTGGGTTGCGTTGTCCACATTGCTCAGCTGTGTGACTATCTCCAGTTGGCTTGGAGGACACTAATGGCCAAAGTTTGAATTTGCATCATTTCCAAATCAATTGTTGTGACCTCTTTACTCAAGCCTTGGGGACTAACAATTAATGTCCCCGAGGAAATAAAACCAGGTTTTTACCTTCCAGCAAGGGAATTCAGGTTAGGACAAAGTGAACAACAGGTAATGCACACAGAATCATCCAGTACTAATGGTCTTTTCTGCTCATGGGCATGCCATAATAATACATGCCTCCAGAACTAATCAAGGCAAACTCTTATACACAAACACAGAATATTTTCACAAACATTGTATTCAAAGTTGTAAATATCAGTGCTGGTCACTTGAGGATATCCAGGACCCAGGGAAACTTTTGTTTTGTTAGCTCCGTGGTCATTATTTTCCCACTGGTGTGGTAACATTTCATTTGTAAATGGTCATTAAGGAGGACAAACCATTCTGCTGCCTTCAGAAATGAACCCAAATAGTCCAAATGGCTTCACTTCTGATGACTGCCCTATTTATGATACTTTGATAAAGTTTTTAGTTTAATGCCCACATCATGCAGTTTTCTACATTTTTCAAAAAGGAAAACAATACCAGAGTGATTGCAATTGCAACTGTTGTCTGTTTGACTGATTATCAGCCCAAACTTCAATATCAAAAAAATAGTCTGGAGGTAAAATACATCTCAAATGTTTAGTGATTTTGAACTCCGTATCCATCATACTTGTTGGAGTAGCCACAAAAATGCCTGCAGCTGTCTGAGCGATAAATTGTAAGACTCACAGCCCTTGTATGAGGCAAAGTTGGTATTTTCCCCAACACCCTGCAGTTGAGCTTGGCCCTCCAGATGACTATTACATCTTCTGTTTCTCTGCAAGCCAGTGTCACAATACACATGGAGCCACCTGGATTAAAATGTCATTCTCTCCCATTGTGATTTCACAATTCACTGCTGAGAGACAAGAGAGACCTGGAGGTGTCTCTGCAGGTGTTTACGACACCAGGAGGGTCAGAAAGATAAGAGACAGCTTTCTTTCCTGTTGTTGTCATTACTGACGATTGATTTCAAAAACAGAAATTAGAGAGAAATACAGAAAAGAGAAATTTCAGTGGAATGCTGCAGTGTAATCCAGTTTTTTTAATAATAGGTACACAGCAAAATGGATTCTCTTGGCTGAATTATTATTGATAATATCAAGCACAGAGGATCTGGAGAATGAGTAGTAATGATAACAATAGAGGAGGAGGGAGAACAAGGGGAAATGCCTCCTGCACATTCTTTTTAATGGAGTTTACTCAAGTTACATTTCTTCTTGCACAATAAGCTATTTTTGCCCAGTCGATGAAAGTCGCTGCAAAATTGTTTACTTCCCTTGCAGGTAAATCATTTCAAAATTGGTTTGATATTAAGGCATATCCCTGAGAGCATGTACAGTTTGGATGAGGGTGATTACAAAGCAAACTGCTGCAACCTTTCTGAACTTCATGAGGACCCCTGTACTCTTTCTAATTAGCTCTTTATCCCTCTAGGACACGTGATAATGGGCAGGTGTGATTGAAATTTATTGCTAGATATTTGCCCTGGGTATGCGTCTGATTGTATAGCATATGTGCGAGGTGAATGAAACCAGTTTATTTGTAAAGCATCAGAGCTGAGTGAAACCAAGTCATGTTTTTGAAGCACAATGTCATTGGGTGCCAGCTGCTGAAAAAAATAGGTCTGTCGCTGTTGCATATTGCATAATTTTATGACAGTGTTTACATTGCAAAACTAAAAAAGTATGCTCGAGTATGTCACTATGCTCAATGTATTTGTTTGGTTGTTGGATAGTGTTGATGGACTCTGGCATCCCATAATGCAATGCATGATCACGGAGCTTCTCACAGCTGGACAAAATTAAAGCTAATTGTGAATGGTGATGAGACGGCTCCAGAAGCATCTGAGAACACAAAATGTCAAATGTTAAATCTTTGGAAAACCATTTTTTGCAGTTCAGGTTCTCATCTGTTTACTGCTTGAATGTTATTTTCATTCCAAACTGGTTTTTACCCACACCGTACTGTCTGGCTCCTTCTGTGCAGCTGCTTAAATATTACTACCATATGAACTTAGCATCATGGTGACCCTGCTTGTTCTCCCTCTCCTGCCTCAACAGCCTTGGACACAAACACATTCAGACCGCCACACACCATTTACACATTATCGCCGGCAGAATCACTTTGCGCTGGCATGAACCACAGTTTTCCTGCAGAGAGAGTGATAATGCTAAACCTCACTGCAGTGCTACCTTGAGTGTTGAATATTGCTCGGATTTTACATGTCTTATTATTTGAAATGGAACCCTGTTCAAATTATAATTCAGCTGAACAAGAAACTTAAAAACAGAGGATGTCTATGACTTTCATGTTTCATGTATTTTGTGTATTTAATATCAGTTTCCAGCAGTTTGTGTTTGTAAGTTATATGATGACAAAATCAGCGCTGAGCTGAGCTCTCAGCACTGTTCAACCCAGTTTAACTCAGACTGCTAATCATCAAACAGCCTGATCCCACATTAAGACATGTATTTAAAAAAAATGAAAAAAACATGCTTAGGGAGCATTGCCTTGTGAAAATAAGACACTTTGACTTGTGTTGCAACTTGTGGCTGGAGATTAGCACCATGTATTGGGTCATGCATTATGTCATGGCTCAAAACAATATGGGGTGGGGTAAGTTTAAAGAGGAAATGTCGGCCAAGAAGATCAGCTGGTCACCTGGATTTTCAATTTTTCTGCCATTCCTCACCTGCTTACAAGTCACCTTTGCTGACTTTATCACACACACACACACACACACACACACACACACACACACACACACACACACACGCACGCACACGTATATATATATATATATATATATAGAGCTTCAGCTTTTCATTTAAACTGCCTACACTTTCGCCTCTTGGCACTGCTGTGCCGAGGGGGTTTGTCTGAAAAGCCTTCAGACTTGTCCATCAGAAGACTCATTTTAAAAGATTCTTTGGAAAGGAAGAAAAATGTCTGTGCTCTTTGCATTCTGCAATAAGCAATTGGTTACATGCACAACTAATAAAGGATAACCATGCAGGAGGTGCTTTATGGCAGTCACACAGAGTTGCTGCCACATAGTGCTGCTCTTTTACTTCTCAGTCAATCTTCAAACAGATTCTGTATTTCTCAGTAGCCCTCTGCATAACACCACTGCCTCTTTTGAGAGGCCTTTTAGAGATCATTCTTACTGAAGGATTGGTGTTGCTAAAGGATGTTTTTTCACAATAAGGCATGGTGCATTTCCATAGCCAGCCTTGGTTTACAGCCTGCAGAATAAATATTTCCCACTGTCAATAAACTACCATGTGAATGAGGGATGCTGGGAAGATTTAGAGAGTGAGGAGGCATGCTGGGAAGTCCTGATCATCGAGGTGTACGCTCTCACCCTCACTGTGCATCCGTCTTGTTAGCTATTCATTAATAACAAACAGGGCTTGGGAAGTAGTTAGCCCGATCTTACCAGTGTTTTTTTCATACACCATCATTCCAAACTCTGAAGTACAGTACGTGCCCTCCTCGATGACCCATAAATCCCAACTAAATCAACCTTGTGTGGAAAGCACAACGAGTTCATGAATCACAGAAACACATCAGCAGGATTTATCCTCTCACAGGGGGATATACAGCAAGCAACACCAGAACCACATTTTAATTTTGTGAATTATTAATTTTCAAGCACACATGCAACCACATATGAAAAACTGCAATATCTATTATGGCTTTTCAGTGCTCTGATGGATAAAGCACAGGCTCTGCCAGAATTATTACTTCAGTGTGTTCAACACTGCAGGGACCTCTAAAAATAAATGAGCAAGCAGACTCTGCGAAGTGTCGTTGGGTAGTTATTTAATCAGCAAGTCTGTATTATAATACTGTAGGTTTCAGTGTTTGACAGTGTCTTATTTATACATATATAGACATGGCTGGCACTTTTAATGTCATTTAAAATAAACACACACAAGCCTGATAGCTCACATTACAGAATGTGAGCTATCAGGCTTGTGTGTGTGCCAATATTCAGTCTGCCGCTGTTTGATCATTATATTTTACTATTTGTATGCTGAAGGAAAGGAAAAATAAAGTATCATCTGTTTTTCCACAACCTTTAGAGATAAAAAAAAAAAAAGAACCAGTGAAACATTGTGACAAGGAAAAGAAATGAGAAGAGAAGAAGGGGAGAAAAAAAAAACAGGTAAATGAGAAGGAAAGAAGAAAGGAAACTGAAGCACAAGAGGAAAAGGAGATGGGAAGAGAAGAAAAAGGGAGACAGAAGACAAGAAGGAGAAAATGAGAAGGAGGAGAGGCAGGCAGATGAAAAGAAGGAAAGGGAGATGTGAATGTGGAGAAGGAGAAGAAAGAAAAAGAATCTTAGAAAAAAATGAAAAGGAAAAGAAGGTGAAAGAGAAAACAAAGCGTAAGAATATAGAGGCAGAGAAACAGGAATTTGGGCAAACAAGAGAAGAAAAGGGAGCAGGAGAAGGAGGAAGAGGAGCAAGAACTCCATTCTAGCCATCATAACACATGCTGTAGACATTGACTGATGAATTCAATATCAATATATAAAGGCAGCAATACTAAGACAGTCTAAACTGATGTGTGTGTGTGTGTGTGTGTGTGTGTGTGTGTGTGTGTGTGTGTGTGTGCATTTGTGAAATTCTGTGCATATGGTCGCATTACTAGCCCTTTTTAAAATCTCTTGTTCCGAATCCTTTCATCTCCCGTAATCCCTTTCTCTTTGGAAGTGCAGATTACAACCATGTGCGGTGGACTAAAGTCTTCATCCATACAGAAGAATGATGACCTTTCACTTTCACCTTCAGAATCATGCAGCAACAAAAACTCTTGGTGCCACACAGAGACATTCACATGAGCCTGTGAAGGAGAGAATGTTTATCTTTTTCTGTCAGTACGAGACAGACGGTGTCATTACATATGCTGCTGCCATCGCTGCCAGCAGCTCGCCAGCACAGCCAAGCACCGCTGGTTCCCATGTAGGTAATCTGCAATGGCAGAGGCAGGCTAGATTATGGATAGGAGATGAGACTGCGGGCTGGCCACGGGCGTCCCCCCAAGCTTTTGTCTGTCACGCTGTTTCACTGAAGCGCAGGGTACCTCTTTGGGGGATGAAAGGATCTATCTGTCTGTAACTGAGCTTGCAGAGAGGATGAAATGGATTTGGCTGGAAACGGGCTGGGGTGGGGCTGGTGAAACATTTAAACATCTCTGCTATACTCGAGTCAGAAAGCAGATACACTCAGCACTTGGCTCGTAGCAAGTGTCCAAAGCAATCATGTAACACTAAATGAAGACAACAAGCCCGATGCCACTTACACAACAACCTCAGCAAAGGGTGATGGCTTAGCGTGCATACACATGGCTTAATGTTGTACAGTAAGTTAACCTTTTCAAATTCCATACTTCAACTGTAATTTCCTCATATTTACAGAAGTTTCATGAAGACCATGAAGACAAAAATCTAACACAACTGACCTCGTACACTGCATCTGTCTGCTCGAGCACTTTCTGACCTCTGTGTTAAGGCACTTTGTCCCTTTTGACAGATTTTCTGCAGACGTGCCTGGGCATGAAATTCTCCAATATTCAGTGCAGTCTGTGTATTCTGTGAAGCATGATTTGAATTTCGACTTCAAACGGTGTTCGGTCTCTAAGTGAACAGCGTGTTTCTTGACTCATTCTCATTGAATTCGTCCATATTCAAATGTTGAAACAAGCACTTACAAACAAATGGCACGTACAGTATGTGTCACTGAGAAAAGGCCATCTTGTTTCACGAGGGCATGAATTCAAGCGAGCTCCTTATGAAAATAAAGAAAAAATGAAATGGAAAATACGACGGGTATAAATGTTGCTGAGAGATACTTTTATTTACTTTGGAAGTCTAAAAGTTTATAAAGTAATGACTGCGGCAAAAGACTTGACATGTTGATTCCATTTAATATGAAGAGAAACGACAGGAAAGGGAAGCACCCGAGGAAGCCAAATAAATGTACTGTTTGACGGCGGAGAAGAATGCAATAAAAAGAAGGGAAAAAAACTACCTTGCTCCAGCTACAACAGCATATAATTTCATTGAATGTTCAGTAAAGAAGATTACTGTTTCATCAAGCTGCATTTCATGATGTATATACAGTATAATGGAAAACAGAATCTGTAGCTCATAAAACCAAGGTACTGAGCAGAACTTGAAGACTATGCGTGCTGAGATGGAGGACAAAGTTTGCCGACCTATCTATTTCTGCAGTTTGATGTAAGTGTAGTGTGGAATATGTCAAACCACTCGAGGATAGTATGTCAGAGGCGGTATGCATTAGGCAAGATTTTGCCTGTGGGGTGGAAGCATACAAGGTCAGGAAAAGCATTTGTGTTGGAAAAACTGATAGTGGTGATGAAGTTGCCGGCGAAACTGCACTCCAATACATTAAGTTAAGTTTCATCAACCTCTTACAGGCAGGCCTAATGGAGTTTGTGGGCTTCACCCTTACCCATTAGACACACGAGCAGGTTGTGGTCATCATTGCCAAAAAGCAGAAATGGTGTGGCATTGCTGCGCTGCTGCAAAAAGCAAGGGCTCGATCACACCGGTGTGTAGGCCTATAAGAGTGAAATCTATTTATTTCAATGGAATATACCCAATCGGTGGATTCACTTTCTGACAAACAGACTAACTGAATTTCCGAGTGTTCTGCTCGGTCAGCTTTGAAATACAAATTTGTCCCAATAGCCATTTGCAAACCATCTTGACAGTGTGGATCCCCATTGCCTTGTAGTCACAGCAGATGAATGGAAATGTGGCATACAGTTGTTATTTTATGTTAGACGTGTGTAGCAATCTATTCATGAGTAACACATACAAACATATACCTCCTTTTTAATTAGCTAAAGTGACTGTAAGTGTGCTTGACAAGCTTTGATGGCATGTTGCTACCAATATTCACACTCATTTTCGCCATCTGGGAAATACCATAGCTGCTACAGAATGTCTACACAGCTCTGGTAGCCAAAGCTGCATGCTAGCAGAGCAGCACCAGCCAACAACAATGATCTTATGATAACCTTAACTAAGTTTATCTTTTAGTTGCCATATCTGAACCACATAGGTGTCAGATCAGAAAACACTCATACTAGTTGTTTTTCTAGAGGTCATATAGGTTGTCATTCGACATTGCTGTTTACTGAAGAGGACTTGTTAAAGCTACTTGTGAATTGGCTCTTGAGTTTGTACTCTATGAGGGAAAAAAAGTTCTATGGCAAAAATAACAAATTTTTGCATATACTTGTGGCTGTTTTGCTCTCTGATGATCATAATTTACCCATAATTATTTACCACTACACCACCGGTATCAAGCGATAACAGCATAGAACAAATAAATAACAGAATAAATAATGAGTAAGCTCTATTTAGAAAACAAACACAGCTCATTTTCCTTGGGGGATTGTGCAGTACTTATTTGATTACTTGTAGAAAAAGCAAGTCAAAAGCAGCACCACTTCACAGCACAACAAATAATGGAAGGGAGGGGAAAAATGCATTATATAGGACATTGAAAATTGAGTAAGACAAAGAGCTCATTAAGCCCCTTCCCTCGATGGTTTCTTCAATGCACTATGTTGAAACTAATGGTAAAAATACCTGAGCAAAACACACATCAAGGTGACAAGAACAGGATCCCATTTATTTATTGTCACAGGAAAGGTCTGTTTTCTCTTTCTGTGTCTCTCCAAGGAGCTTTACTTTTGCCTTATAAATTTAACCGAGGTCAGGCATTAATATAGTGCTGAAAGGGGCTCAGCTCAAGTCTCCAATCATGAGCCAATCATTTGTTCTGGCACATTTTTCACAAGAGTTAAATCTCCCCATCACATACAAATGCCCATCCACTCACCGGTCATGTATAAGATCTAGTGGTGCGCAATACTGCAGTTTTCACACCAGGCAGTTGTAATTTTCTGCGGCATATGCTGTGAAAATGACTTGAACAATATGCAGAGGCTTCAACTCCGTCCATCACTATGAGAGCCGCACAGTGTCTCCCCCTTCCCTCACTCTCCAAGAGCCTTCGAAGGCGACAGAAGTGTTGGCACACGGCTCTCTGGCTGAGCGGGGAGGCATCTTTTGATGGGAATGGCGATAGAAACCTTGCGGTGTTGTTGGCTGTCAGCCTGTTGTGCTCTGCTGGACAGTCATTTTCTCACCAATTTGACATACGTGGCATTTTGTTATCTAGCAAGGACACCCTGTTCAGGGAGAGCAGATTATTCACTGAATGTCAAGGAGGGATATTGTCTCTTCTCCTTCCTTAAGGGATCCGGAAAGCTCAGTGACTCTCTCCCCCATGGATTTTTAGCAAAATAACACTTGAAGGTAATGACATTACAGTCAGATGCAAATGTCTCTGTGCAGGCAAAGCTGGATTAAAAATGAATTAGACATTCAGATAGAAGGTGATGCGAGGGATTTAAAAGAAATGTGAATTTCCAAAGAGAAAATGACACATAAAACAATCTGGCAATGTTAGGATATCCAAACAATCACAAGGGTAAAATACAACTAATCCAGCAGTCCTGAGTCAGAGCAAAAAGCTCTAATAGGAGTTGAATTGCCTGTTTAATAGGCCCAGGAGGTGAAAATCGAATCAAAGTTTTTTAGAGATGCAAAATCTCGCTCACTCCCTCAGTCCTGCTGGGTGGGACTCGGACCGTCTGGGTCCCCACCTGCAGGTTGGAAACCTTTTGGCTTTGTATGTTAGCACTGACAACTTTGGCACAGATCCAGGGAGGCAGAAACCTTTTCAGGCACTGAGCTGCTGTGGCTTAACAAATGGTCTTATAATGGCACCAGTCAGATCTCCGACTTTCAGCACTAAAGGCAGTGACATTTCACAGACGTTCTGGAAACTGAAGCAACAGCTTGAGCCTGGATGTAAGACAGCATTTATTTTCTGCCACAAGACAACCAAATATCGGAGATTTTTAGTGACCCTGACACTAGAGACTATCATTCGTTAGGATGTCAAATATGAGACGGTCTTATTTGATATCCACAAACTGTACAGTATAGATAGTCAGCATAAACATTTGGAGAAACAGATACAGATAGAAATCCTCACAATTGAACTGTGCAGCATTATATTTCTCTCAAAACATATTTGTTGTTGTAAATGACTCGTAAATAAATGGAAATAACAGTACATTTTCAAAAGATAGCATACATCTGTGGGACTGACATTCATATACCACAGCTTCATTCTGCAGTTATAACACTACCAGACTACCACTGTACAGTTTTTATTGTTGCATTTTTTTTCTTTTGCTTTAATTTGATTAAAATCTATAACTGTCAGTGGATTTTGTCATTCCTGGCTGCCTAATTGTCCAACACTTTATCCACCATATTGGAAAGCCTCATATACTGGACTTGTGTGTGTGTGTGTGTGTGTGTGTGTGTGTGTGTGCGGGTGTGTGTGTGTGTGTGTGTGTGTGTGTGTGTGTGTGTGTGTGTGTGTGTGTGTGTGTAATCCACAAGATTTTCGTCTACTGGCCAGCCACCTAGACAGCTAACTTTGCAGTCTGCTCACACCCACACAGCCCTCTCCTTTGGACAAACACAGCACTCTCCTCTGTGATGGATGTGAAGTCTAAGTGCCACCACTGTTTTTAGCCTTCTAAATATTTCTGCTCTCACACAAACGCCTCCACGTGCTTGACACTGGCTTCTCTGTTTGGCCTCTTTGTGTGCAATATTTGCACCTGTTCCATCTGTCTCTCCACCCAGCATGTTTCTTTTCTTTTTCGGATTTTTTTTCCCTTTTTTTGCCATGGCATTTTGTTTCTTGTCTGTGTGTGTCTCAGAGAAAATCTACTGGAAACTTGCTGTGGGAGCTATGCTAATTTCCCTGACAATAGTGTGGGTGAGGGAAACATATTGCCTGTTATGGAGAAAATGTGCATGCATACGCAACACCATGCATACGTATGTGTGGGCATCCATATGTTAGAGAGTGTTACTCATGATTCCTGTCTGTATGTTAATGTGTTCTGCATGCTCCTCCGAGAACAGCTGAGTTTGAGTTTATTATGGCTAATATGATGCAGCATTGCAGGAAACCCATAGTGCCTGCAGTGCCAGACATGGTGCTCTCAGCGGCCCTTTTTAGAGTAAAGACTGGGATCTACTGCAGAGGGCAAGCTGGCCAACACACTTGCAGACAGGAAGGGAGGGAGGCAGGTTAAAGAAATATACCACCGTTTTTTGAGACTGAAGATATTCTAATTTCTAAAGATAAATTGTGAAATATCTATCTATCAAGAGACGAATAAAATTCATGCCAAATACAGTTTTAATGAAAGGTTCTAAATAAGTAGGACTGCTTTCATTGTGTGAACAAAAAGGGAAGCTTACGGAAACTGCATACTGCTAGATGTCACTATGTAGAGGATGAATGCAGACCTGTGAACCCTCTCATTTTTCCTGGCATTCTCCTGTATTTTACTCTGCTCTAAGTAAGTCCGTTTAATATCTCCCTGTGCATCACCTGTATTTTTAACCTATCAAAAAAAAAAAAACAACCTAGTTGTAACAAGTAGCTACCAAAAAAACAAGAAGATGGATGAATGTGAGAGGGATGAGTACCTGCCAAAAAGACTGAAAGTTTTTGTTTCTCACTAAATGGGAGGAGGCTTACCCAAACTTAATGAAGTGCAACTTCAGTCAAAGGTCGCTTTCACACCAGAGCTGTTTGGTCCGCTTAAACGGACCAGAGTTCGTTTCCTCGGATAGTCCGCTTCGTTTGGCCAGGTGTGAAAGCTCATCCGAACTCTGCTCCGCCTGAAAATGTGGGACCCCTGGTTCGGTTCGTATACAGTGTGAAAGCTCACCAGACCAAACACAGGACCAAATGTACGTAGTGACGCTGTACGCAGTGCATATGCAGTGCATCTAGGATAACAAGTGACCGCTGACATTAGCAGTTGCTAGCTAGCTTAGCTCAATTGTCTGAACAACAATAACCAATAAATTCACAATTTGGCATGTTTAAACAAAATCACAACTACCAACGGTCACAGTCCTTAAACTCTGAGCTCATATGTTGTCACATGTTAGATCGTCAAAGTTAGAAAAATAACAGAATCAATCCCTGACAAGCTACGATAGCATTATAGGAACAGTTGCGTTCACTAACGTTAAAGCGTTCCCTAAAATAATGGGAGGGAGGAGGGAGGGATTTCCCCTCCTACTTTGTCCAATCGACGAGCGCCCCTTTTAACCACGTGATGCTGCTCAGAAAGTTCGGTGCGCTTTAGAAATCACAGTGTGAAAGCAGAACCCAAACAAGTGATAAATGCAACAATGTTGCAACTTTCAGCTCCCCAATTGAACTGAGTCCGCTTAGTCAGGTGTGAAAACGACCAAAGTCGTGCTTTTTGTAAAATATGCCGCAGACTTTAGAGTGCATAAAGCATAAACATAGCCAGGAGGCACAGAAACATGCCCCACCACTGACTGCATTCAAGCTATCTCTCCCATCCATTTTCATAATCATCCTCTCCTACCAGTTGTCTCACTTGCCAGCAGCGTCTCTCAAAACTACAAATTAAGTATAATGCATATGTGATGTTTACATATTCTTCAAAGACAAACTAAGTGCCGAATTTATAAGCCCTCTTGTGTTTTCATTAATATAATGCAGGGATGTTCACAGCATTTCACTTTCAACCAGGTATCTGATAACCACCTAACTGTAGTCATTTAATGTAGGGACTACTTAACTGAGTCCTTGTTGTTTTGTTGTTCTGATATTATAAAAAGTAAGTGGTCACCTAGTGGTGATTTTAGGATTCACTGTGTGTACTCTTCCCAATATCGACAGCTATGTGGATGCATGGTTGGGTATCTGAAATAAAATTCATCTGTATTGTATTAATGATCAAACACTCCCAGTTCCATTGGCTGATATTTTAATTGATTGTTAATGATCATATAAAGCCAGTTGAACCTGGCTCAATTTTTTCTACAACAATCCAGGTCATCCACACCAGTCCTGGTAGAATACCTTGTAACATGAACAGTGTTATCATACTTTTTAAATTGGAATTACTGAGAGATTGACATTTCTGCCTTGCAAGTGACTGACTGAATGAAATAGCACCTGAACATAACTGTAACCAAAAGGCTACAACATGCCGCTCTGGACTGAATTTGTTCACAGCGCTTCACTTGGTCGTTTCTTCTGTACTTGTACAGATTTTGAGCTTTGAGCTTCTTTTTTTTGAGAGGTGCTTGAATGTCAGCTCCTGTTTGAGCCTCTGTGACCTACAATTACCCATAACACATAGACCTGCAGTGACAGGCATCTTTGGAAAACCTTGCCATTGGTCTAAAACCAGACGGTAGCTTGTGAAGTTAAAATATAAACCTGACTGTGAGCATCAACCTTTCCTGACACGAGAAAAACCTTTTGACTGGTTTGGCCCAATGTCATACTTCGCTCAATGTTCACAAGGAAAGAAATGCTCAACTGTGTCATTGTTTACTAAATGCAAACCTAACCAAGATAGAAAATCATTAAAGGGAAGCTGTGACTATTTTTCCATAATACAGGTCTCAGTGTCAGCTATTAAACAAAATGTAGTCTTTCTTTCTTTCTTTCTTTCTTTCTTTCTTTCTTTCTTTCTTTCTTTCTTTCTTTCTTTCTTTCTTTCTTTCTTTTTATTCAGCATTTACAAGCTATAAAAGCCATACAAGCCACTGACATGACCCAAAGGCATAAGTCTTGATAATAAAAGTTTTTATAGTGTTATGGTGGAACACTGGAGAGACAAATCAAGCTAGGAAATGGCTGATGTTCACACTTCTACAATAAAACAGTCCTCCAAATACTTGGTCAACGCCTTTAAGCGAGTCCTGATTCAAAACAGAAGCTTGGCGAGTCAGCTTCAGAGTGCAGCAGCCACAAACCGACCATGAAGGGAAGACATCAGTGCTGAGCTGTTTCCTGCCTCTTTAGGGGGGAGAGAGTAATGCTGGGAGACAGGCTGAGAATCAGGGATGCACTGAAGGGTGTCAATATAGTACAAAATTGAATTAAAGTGTAATTAGGGAAATCATTACCTGACACTTCTGCAGTTGGGGATTTGGTTAATTTACTGAACAATCCTTCAGCGAATGGACTGTGTCTTAGAAGATTTTTATGTCAAGGGTGACTGAGTGCCTGTGAATGGTAGAGGATGAATTCATAATGCACTCCTTAATAATAGAACTCAGATTCAATCAAATCTGCTTTAAAAGTGTTTATGCGGTGTAAAAGATGGCAAAGTTGGTGCTGACGGAAGCATATCTGATCCAGCAATAACTGTGAGGGGCAATGTCTCGCTCTCTGTGTGCTTTAAAACAATAGTATAAGCCTCCCAGGTCACACTTCATCATATCCAGACTTCCTGAGATCTTCTGATATGACGGCTTTTTTCCAAATCATTTAAAAAACTTTCAAAGTTTAACATTGGTACATTGTTCCGGGAGAATGAGGGAATGTATTTAAAAGCTTTTGTGCCCAACTCAGGAAACTGACATTTGCAGAGCCATCCTGGTTTTGATTTACATAATGTATATGCACACATGTAAAGAGAAAAAGCCTGAGTTGAGATTTATTCATGACAGTCAACCAATGGGAATGTCTGCAAACATGAAGTAATGGCCAGTCAGCAGGAATTTAAAAGGCACAGTGGTGTACAAGACAACCACAGCCACTCATAAAATATAAGGCGTACCTTTAGACACTGGGCAAGTGTATTCATAAAAAGCACATCATCCGACAAAAGTTAAAAAAAATAAAATAAATTAAAATAAGAAAAATCATCATCCTCATCCTGAAGAGCAATTTGGTTTTGCTCTTAGTCACTTCCTGAAAATTGTAGTCAATGTTTTAGTCACAATCTTCTCTTACAGTTATGATATTGGAACGGACTTTGCTGGAGGATATTTTCCATCTCTGTAAAATTTCCGATGAGGTTGAAAAAGCTAATTGAAATCTTTATGTGTTCGTTTTTTTTAGGTCATATTTATTTTCTGCATATATCTACATCACAACAATCCTTTGTGGCCTCTGTGTGTTTCAATTGGCAAAACAATCTCATCTGACATTATTGATGTTGCATATGTTATCATAAATTATCAAATTATCAGCCTGATGAATCAATGTTATAGAACAGATTGGTTATCAGATAAGTAAGTAACACTCCGCAGCGCGTACGGTATGTTAGCGACAGTTATGTAGCGGCTGGGCAGATCTAGCTTGTTTCCGATGCTAAGGCTAATGTTACTGGTTGTCACAGCAGCCGCGCAGGGAGGAGGGGCTTGGAGGCAGGGCATGAGTGCAATGGAGAGGGAGGGGGAGTGACATGGAACTTGTGTTGGTTCAAATTTTCAGAGTAAGTCTGCTCTCTTCTCGATCCTACCTACTGCAACTTTAACAGAGCAATAATAATGACAATACACTCTTAGCTTCTTGAACCAACACCTTATCGTGGTGGAGGAGTTTGAGTACCCGAATAATCCTAGAGGCTATGTTGTCCGGGGCTTAATGCCCCTGGTAGGGTCTCCCAAGGCAAACAGGTTCTGGGTGACGGGTCAGACTAAGAGCGGTTCAAAAGCCCCTATGAAAGTGCCTGGTGGCTGGGTCTTTGCCCACGGGACCCGGCCGGGCACAGCCCGAATGAGCACTGTGGGCCCGCCTTCCCGTAGGCCCACCACCCGCAGGAGGGTTCAGAAGGGGCCGGTGCTTTGTGGTATGGGTGGCAGTCGTGGGCGGGGGCCCCGACGACCCAAACCCTGGACGACAACTCTGGCTATGGGGACATGGAATGTCACCTCGTTGGGGGGGAAGAGCCTGAGCTAGTGCGTGAGGTTGAGCGGTACCGGCTAAAGATAGTCGGGCTCACCTCTACGCACAGCCTGGGCTCTGGAACCCAACTCCTTGAGAGAGGCTGGACTCTCTTCTACTCTGGAGTTGCACGTGATGAGAGGCGGCGAGCTGGTGTGGGCTTGCTTATAGCCCCCCAGATCAGTCGCCATGTGTTGGAGTTCTCCCCGCTGAGCGAGAGGGTCGCTTCCCTGCGCCTTCGGGTCGGGGATAGGTCTCTCATTATTGTTTCAGCTTACGGGCCAAACAGCAGTGTAGAGTATCCGGCCTTCTTGGAGTCTCTGGGAGGGGTACTGGAAAGTGCTCCAACCGGAGAGCTCCCGACCAGATTCTGAGGGAGGTTGGAGACACTGAGTCTGAATGGACCATGTTCGGTTCGGGAGCCGGCAGATTTCGTCTCTGCTTTTTGCGGATGATGTTGTCTTGTTGGCTTCCTCAAGCCAGGACCTTCAGCATGCACTGGGGCAGTTCGCAGCCGAGTGTGAAGCAGCTGGGATGAGAGTCAGCACCTCCAAGTCCGAGGCCATGGTTCTCGACCGGAAAAAGGTGGCTTGCTCCCTCCAGGTTGGGGGAGAGTTCCTGCCTCAAGTGGAGGAGTTTAAGTATCTTGGGATCCTGTTCACAAGTGAGGGAGGGATGGAGCATGAGATTGACAGGCGGATCGGTGCAGCGGCAGCAGTAATGTGGTCGCTGTACCGGTCTGTCGTGGTGAAGAAGGAGCTGAGCCGACAGGCGAAGCTCTCGATTTACCAGTCAATCTACGTTCCTACCCTCACCTATGGTCATGAACTTTGGGCCACTTGTATCCGGGAACGAGGTCCCGGATACAAGCGGCTGAAATGAGTTTCCTCCGCAGGGTGGCAGGGCGCTCCCTTAGAGATAGGGTGAGGAGCTCTGTCACCCGGGAGGAGCTCAGAGTATAGTCGCTGCTCCTCCACATCGAGATGAGTCAGCTGAGGTGGCTCGGGCATCTCTACCGGATGCCCCCTGGGCGCCTCCCAAGGGAGGTGTTCCAGGCATGTCCCACCGGGAGGAGGCCCCGAGGAAGACCCAGGACACGCTGGCGTGACTATGTCGTTCAGCTGGCCTGGGAACGCCTCGGGATCCCCCCGGAAGAGCTGGGGGAGGTGTCCAGGGAGAGGGAAGTTTGGGCGTCCTTGCTCAGGCTGCTCCCCCAGCGACCCGGCCCCGGATGAAGCGGGAGATAATGGATGGATGGATGGATGGATGGATGGACACTCTTAGCTTGATTTTGGTTTAAAGGAACTGAAGAACATTAAGGGCAGACTGCAGGAAATCAAGGTTTTGTAAAGAGCAATAGAAAACAGTATCATCAGCATAAAAATGGTACAATGCAATTAATAAGCTGCACAAACATTCATGGCATAATTGGACAATAATAATGGTTCTGTGACATGCTGTGTGACACAGGGAGGAAGAAAGAAAGGGAAACATCAAAAATGACACATTGAGTGTTAGCTGACAGGAGGTTGGCAAACAGTTTACAGCTTGCATTGGTAAGCAAGTACTGTGGACTCTTTAACCAAGGCAGCATATTCAGCTGTATAAAAAAGCCTTGGCCGTTAAACTAACTTGTAAGCTTTAAAGTACTTGATGCCTTTAGATATAAATCTGCAAGCAATGGCGTTGACATTGCTCCACGCTTCGCACTAATCATTTCCAGGCTAAACAACGCAGCTACACACAAGTTACATGACCGCAATTAACTACAGTGGGTCCCTCTGGGGGAGAGATTTATGAGCAGGTGCATGTTTTGTGTGTATATTTGTATGTGTGTGTGTTTGTGTGTGTGTGTCATCTTGAAGCTACTGCACTGGTGCAAAGCAGTATGGTGTGTGATGCCATTATTTTTCACAGAGGACCTTCATTTGTTGCTCCTTCTCAAGTAATTAATTTATTCATGCCAGTTAAAAATAAAACCAGGAGAGGACCCTTTTGAGAATATTAAGGTAGGGGAAGGAGCTGGAAGGATGTCAAAACATCTGCTGGTCGCATTGCAGAGCTGCAACCACTGATAATCAAAAACACAGAAAATGTTACTTTATGGGCTCTTATGCATTTATCAGTTTATTTGGCAGCACTGTGGCCAGAACATTTTTTCTCCTTCAATTCCCATGAAAGCCAAAGTGAAAAAAATATATATATATTCAAAAAATAGTAATAAAAGAGAGATATGGGCACTTTTAGTCCTCAGAAATAACGTTCCTTCTCACCCCTCTTGCAAGCCTTACAGGATCTTAGTAAATAAAGGTGAGAGTGAGACAAAATGTTAAAAGTGCAAGTTATTCCTGCATTTTTAAACAGGGCTAATCACCCAGTGTAAGTATATGACCAGCGTGTGCTCTGTGGGTAATGATGCAGCATAAATTAAAAAGGTGTGGAAAATATGACCTTCAGTGAGTGAATATCATGAGGTAAACAACCACCAGTGAGAAAAATTGTACATTTAGAAAAGCATTTGCTTTTCCTCTTAAAATGCCCTTTGGTCTTACAATATACATCAACATGATACCATTTGCAATGATGAATACTTTAAATTAACCTTAAAATTAGATTATATTGCCCAAAATCACTTTGGGTGCATTCAAGTCCACTGCATCACAGTGTGTGTGGCCCGAGCCCAGCAAATATCTCAGACATTATCCTCATGTGGAGCGGCTGTGGATGGGTGAGTAGAGGGGGTCATCCATTAATTCCAGGGTTGCCAGTTCGATCTCCAAGTCCACTTTGCTCCTTTGATGGACAGGTTTGCACCCTGCATGGTGTGGGTCTATGAATGGGTCAATCAGAGGCAAATTATAAAGCACTTTCTCCATTAACGTAGAATGCTATATAAATCCATTTATTCTCTCACACTTCTCCTGATTTGCTTTCTTTTTTTTATGTCTCCCTGGCCTGAGTTGTGGCAGCTCTGGTCCCTGCAGTCTCCCCCTGTGTCAGTCATTTTCCAGCAACACCCTCAGATCACAACATTCCATTTATTTGGTAAGTGTTTGTGATCACATGTAATTTGGTTTTCTCTCCACTGTCCCAGTGTTGATGGCAGCTGATGAGGTCTTAGAGAGCCAAGCCTTTTATTCTCCTGAGAGCATGTCCCAAAACAGCATCTGGCTATGCCTCACAGCCAAACACACACACACACACACACACACACACACACACACACACACACACACAGTCTGTCATACAAACTGCCACACACATGCTGAATACACTATATATAACCAGTTGATTTCATCTCACTGCTGCATTAGCTCCAACCATTTGTCCATCTGCAGTCATTCTATTAAATCTCACTGCTGCCTAATTTCAGTATTGCTGGACATATGGTCTCTGATAAAATGATGACGTGTCGTTCCATATGAGAAGCACAATCAAAATCAAATCCTAAGTATCGAGGAGGAATGTCTGTTTTTAAACTGAAGCACATGACATGAAAACAGACAAATATACAAATGTATAAATCAGAGTTTCTCAGGGACCAGACCTCAGGCCACATCCGGACCGAATGGTAAGTCCTTACAGACCCAACTCACAACTTCGTGACTGTCAACTGGCAGCGCACGGACCACATCTGCCCCATGAAATATTACTTAATTCAGAAAATGCATGCATCTAACATTACTCACCAGTGGAACAGGCACAGTATGTCCTCAAAGTAATGGTTGATTGGCAAAGAGCTAAAAAGTCTGTAGTTTATAGTTTATCCATTCTACAGAGGCAGATTATTCTACAGCTCCATGCTCTCTGTTCCGTGGACCCACCATCGCACCAACCAGCTTCCAGGCTGGCCATTCCCTGGAGCCGACAGCTGCATTCAGGCTGAACTACAGAAGGTGACTGCAGAGATGTCGGAGAACCACTAAGCTTGTCTACTAGACAAGCAAGATGCGTCGCTGAGGTTCATTTTCATTGGTCAACTGTTGTATCGAGTCTCAAACTGAGATTTTGTGTCTTTTAGGTGTCTGTCCTCACTGATATAGGCTCATAAAAATAACATTCATTTTGAAAGTTCGGCCCCCACAGTGTCCACATAAACAGTCACTTGCCTTTGAGGACTCCCGTCACACCTTGTGTTATGAAGAGGCTACAGTACATTATGAGGTGTAATGTTTTTTCTATTTTGAAGTAAATTAATTATTGATCAATAAATTGTTCATGATATCATTTTATGACACAAATTGGAGTATGACACAAGAGATGTGATACTGTTGCAGTATTCACAGCTTTAAGATGTAGTACCATGAGAAAAAAACCTAATAAGTCCACATCTCCATTCTATTAAGATTCTGATACATTTCCAGCCACAGCCACTGTATTATCTCAAATATAGCCTGCAGCAAATGACTGAGCAATACCCACAATTTGTTAAGGTAATAGTCTGAGGAATTTTAAAATTATTATTTCATTTATCTGGGGAATTAGTGTTAGAAGAAAAGAGAAGAGAAGAGACAAGAAAAGAAGAAGAGAAGAGAAGGTTAAATTCAATGCAATCAAGGACAGTTATTAGTATACCCAAAAAAAGAAAATCTCTGCACAGAGGAAGTTTGCATGTCATTATAACATAATGAGTTGGCTGGTGCAGCTTCTACCCCAAAACAGTGGTGACCCACAACGAGGTCATTTCAGATCCAATGTGAGCAAACAGTGACCATAAAATTAGTGCAAACATCTTGTGCAGCACAGTGGAAGTATTCAAAAATCCAATATTTACCTCATTATCACCAAGTTTTTCCCTGGTCACAATACTCTCATGGCCGTGCTGCACATGAAAAAAATGCTGCTGCTGTCTTCATGTCCTCTTTATAAGCTTGATTTTCCAAATTTTAAAGCTATAAATATGACACACAGTGCTTAGTATGTCAGATATTAAAGATAAGGCAGATATCCTGTTACAAAAGTTGTTGTTTTGGCATTTATGTTGTTAGCTACCAAGTGGGGCAAAGCTACTTAGCACAACATTAGCATAATTAAGAGGAACAGCAAAATATAAATAGATAAATGAAAACAGCTAGCAGATATGGAGCAACATAAGCATTCACTTGGAGTCATGTTTATGGCCATCTGATGAACGTAAGTCCAACATTCCTCTCTTTTGAACACTGTTTTGGTCTCTACCAACTCCTGAGACAATGATCTGGATCCTTAGCAGCTACTTTCCTCACCAGCTGGTTTTGGCTATTTGTTATTTGGTGTCAGGCAACTTTTTCACTTCAAAGATCTGCCTGATGTGACTGGAAATGAGGATGAAGAGAGCTGTGCAACTGAACCAAAACATTAAGGCTGTGGGCTGTAAAACTAAAAGAATAAGCTGAGAGATGCTACAACGCTGTGCAGAGTTGGATGGAACTACAGAGCTGATACTTTTTTGTGGGCTCACATGATGAGTGACGCCTGTCACATTACATATAGTCATCTGATTAACTGTTGATATAGAATATCCATTAGTTCTGTTTTAATATCCTGAATGTTTTAATTGTAGGCCTGAAACCAACACATCCTCATAACTGAATGACTGAATAGGCAGATAGCCGCTGACTCCTGAAACCACACACAGTATATGACTGTTGGAAGGTAGAAGTGGGAGGTGTACCAGACCTTTGTCATACTGGACCATCATCACCATGTTGTTAACACTATGAAATGCTCACAGTTTGGTCAGGTTTAGGCCTCAAAAGTATTTTGTTAGGTTTAGGGAAAGATCATGGGATAAAATAAGTATGTTGCTGTCACGTATGTAATGTAAGTATGTTATGCAAGTTAAAAAAGTCAACTTTGACTTTCAGTTTCTTACTGGACAGGAACAGCAGTCCTCTGGATGAAAGTCCTGTGTTTTCTGACCCCTCCATCCACCCCACCTTCCTCCAAGTAAACTGTCACAAGAGGTCACAATACCAATAAATGTAAATGTAGGAAATACATGTCCATTTTTCTGGTGTGGACTTGAAACAGTTGATTGACAGTTTCAATAATTGACTGAACTCATTTAACAAGCAACATGAATGTATTTTCTGCTTCCCATATGTGAACACGAGCTGCTTTAATGTGTTGTAATTAATTCTCTTTGGGTTTCGGACTGACAAAACAAGCACCTTGGGAGATTGTGATCAGCATTTTTCACTATTTTCTACATTTTGTAGAGGAAACGTTTTTGTTTTTTTTTTGTTTTTTTTTATTAACTGCAGATGAATCAATAACAAAATAACTGTTAGCTGCAGTCTTAATTCAGTGGCTAAAAGTTGTAAAGTATGGATCAAGCAGTGGTGTGATGCAGTACAAGCACTAAAAATGTAGGGAATACTGAAGTAAATATTGAACTTTAAATACCCAAAACTCAATGTTTTGGCTTTATGGCACTTTCCCCCTTTTTATGCTGTCAGAGCTGTCAGAGTCATTTTAAGGCTGCTTTTGCCCTCTTATTATAGTATGATGCAACCATATTCAGTGCTCAGACTGACATGAGTCTGATGAAAAGTAGATAATGAAAATGTGTTATTTTGGGGTGTAGTACTCCTGTAATAGAAAAAGTGGAAAAAGAAGTGTGTCTTAGAAGCCGTTTCAACTCACAAGAGTGCAAAACAGACCGATCATACTAAATTTTGGGCCATTTGCATGTGCTGGTGACAGTTACACTCACAATGGGGAAGCAATAGCAATCAAATCATGATTGTATATGTGCACTACATGGAAAAGATTGGAGCAGAGCTCTTGGGTGTTTCAGCTGGACACTGCACAAGACTGGAGGCTGTTGGCTAAGGTCATTCATCAGCAGCCAGCCGCCACATGCAGAGGCTGGGCACTTTCTATCCCTGACCTATGTTCTCTATAAACCCAGACAATGTCCTACTAACACTGGCTTTTTTTTCTGGAAAAAGTCTCTCTATCACTGGTGAATTGTTTGCTTTACTTTCCCTGGAGGGAATGAATCGTCCTTGGCCCCACTGCAAATGCAGACCAGCATCAAGGGTGAATAACTCTGGAAAGGTAAAAACACAAGACAGAGGAAAACACAACACTAACAAGGTTTATACAATGGGTAGTGCCAGCCAAGCAATCTGCTCGGTCAGATAAGCATTCTTACCATGTTTTATGAGACCCTTAACAACATTCAGCCTGGCTGGACAAAAATGAAAGTGGTTGCTAAGCTAAAAAGTGAGCTATTGTATTGGAGAGATAAATAACATTTGTATCTGTCCTATTTTATTTATTTCCGTATTAACACTACATTAAATCACTCAGACATTAAACATATGTTCAATAATTGTGATCAGATGATCAGCAGTGAATTGGGTGAACATGAATGGGAATCACCTAAGTCATCGTGGTTACCTTGATGACAGATTTCAAACATTTCAAGACTGACTGTGTTCCAAAAGTCCTCTTTTTTTCTTTCTGAGTGATAATAATTTGGAATGATAATTCCCATGACAATAATTACATAATTACTACTTAAACTTTATGCTTAAGTGCTCTACAGTCTTTAACCAGAGGCATTTTGTCATGATAAAATCCAGAGCTCTGTCACGAGCACTTGTTGTCAAAGGCAGAGCTGCATCTCACTCTTAAAAAATCGATACAGGGGAATCAACACCAAACACATTACATAAGACAGCTTTATGAGTCAGCTCCTAACTAATGCTGCAGTCCAGGCGCTTTGCAACCACGGGTGTTTCAGGTTTTCTGGCACCTGCACTTTCACACACACGCGCACACACACTTCATTGTACACACGTATACTCTTTTTCCCGAAATAGTCATCAACGAAACAAAACTAAAATTTCTAAAAAAAAGTACTTTAAAGAATGACTTTCCCATGCATGAAAACCCATGGGTCATGTGTACGTGTGGTCATTCAGACATGGGGTAGCTGTCACTCACTGCCTGTGATGACACACTAAGAGCAAATCGGATGTATTGAACAGCTATTCAACTAGAATATTCTTTCGTAACTTTGTCTCGTTATGTGATGTGTCGGCGAAAGCTGCTATGTGAGAAATGGGTATGGTCAACTTGGACAACATAGCTCAGTGACGTAGGACTATACGAGGATACGTGAGTGAGGATTTTTCTGTGTGTTTTTGTCAGCGATGTGAAACTGCTGTGTTCTTGCTGACTTGTGTACTGAAGAAATCCACCCACCTTTAAACTGTGGTCTTAGTTAATGTATATTCTCTATGGTCTCATAAGTCATATTTTGTGACCTATTGTTAGAACCTGTTCTATTTTTGGCATCTTTCACATACTGTATCATGGGTGAAATGACAAAAAAGATAATTCAATTGCTGTTCTTTATATTTTTGTTTTTAAAAGTGTGGTTTTTATAATGGAAAAGTACACCGGAAAAAGACTTGGGAGTAGTGTGCGTGTGTGTGTGTGTGTGTGTGAGAGAGAGAGAGAGAGAGAGAGAGAGAGAGAGAGAGAGAGAGAGAGAGAGATAATAAAGCCTATGTTTTGCACAGAAGAGCATCAGAAACCTCTGATGCACATTGTTAGTGAGTGATGGAAAATCATTTTAACAGTTTGGATGATTGTGTCAATACCTGCCTCACTATTATACCCAGAATCACTGACAAGAACGCAAGAATATAGTACAATTGCTATAAGTACAACATCTTGAAAGCCAGACATGCTGGAGTTTGCCATCTGCTTGTTAGCTCAGTGTTTTCCCATTCAATAAAAATTAAATAATGTTTACTCTTTACTATGCAACACAGTATATATATTTCAATCTCAAAGTTAATAGTTCTTTAACTGGAGTGGCCACATTTGCAAATAGCAATTTTGCTCCTGCAAATGAACTCAACTCCCTGATGAAAAGTCTACCAGCCTTAACAGCAGGGAATGATTCCACACGGGCTCCTTATCATATGATATACACACAAGCATGCAGGCACATATGCACGCATGCACGAGCGCACACAAACACACCAGCTGTCACTGCATTCTTGAATGAATATTTGAATGTCAGAATCATTCAATAAAAGCGGCAGCAACAGGGAAAGGCTGAGCATCTGGGGAGGCTGTAAGGAGAGGTATGAGCTTCTCCCTCTGTGGACTGACTGACACATTTTATTATTTCTCTCTGTGTGTCACTTCAAATATGCTCTGTTTGCATGAATGAGTAATGGAAATTGTAAAGCATGTATATATCAAAACACAACCTATAAATAAATGCCAATGAAACACTTTAAGAATATACATGAAACTTATAGATTGGATTAGATTTGGCTGTATTGTCACTGCATAGTACATATAATGGTAATATATAGAAAAAACTGTGACAGGTACACAATATGTTTATATACAAACATAAACAGTATAAAATGAGAAAGATATATGTACACAAAGATATGCACATGATCAGGATGAACATCTGCAGCTTTTACAGTAGGAAGTGCAGGTATCAGTTTATACTGTATATTGCAGGTGTAAGCATAAGTAAGGTGAAAAGTAAGACATTATATCCAGGATAAACAGCTAGATGTATGATATACTATAGTACACTACAATATGTAATATTATACATGATTTAAAAACAGAAAGTAAATGCAAAATCTATGGATAATATATATTACATATAGACACATACATTTATTTATGAACTGTAAATTTACAGGACTAATATTAGACAAGGTTTCTCTCTGAGCAACCCTGCCTTCTGTGCTCATATCTTTTATTTGTTATCCTGCCTATAATAGTTGTAAGCAGTATATGTATTTGTCAACAACTATTCCTGTGGCCACCCATAAGTCAAGGCCGGTGTATAAACAAATGATAGCTAACAATATACTACAACAGAGTTACCATAATATGTGTCTTCATAGGAGAAGTTGTGATTGATGACAAATACTGTACACTACACTTGTCTATAACTCATCTTACAGCTACATTATACTGCAGTGTGTTATTAACCATTTAAGTATATCAATAAAGTGCTCATAAATGCTAAAAATGCGTACTTGAATTGTTACCTGTTTTTTCAAGTTTTTGTCAACTTAATGAAGAAATAGCACATAAATGTATAACAGTAAATGTAGAAGTCTGATAACAATTGATATTGATAACAATAGGGTGTGTCTATTTTTATGTACAAATATGCAGTGCCACATAATATCTATCTATCTATCTATCTATCTATCTATCTATCTATCTATCTATCTATCTATCTATCTATCTATCTATCTATCTATCTATCTATCTATCTATATATATATATATGAATAATAACATGAATAAACATTATTATTTAAAATATTTTAATTTGAACATAACGTTAGTTGCTCTGTCAGTCATCATTGATGTTGGCATAGTTAAAAAAGGTTGCATCTACCTTAATCAATCACTGATTTAATGCACTGCCAGACAAGCATGCTAAGTGACTCAAATCAAGCACACCCAAGATGTTGCATAACAAATAAATGCAAAGTGCATTTAGCTAAATGCTAAATGCTGAAATGCTCACAGTGGATCTTCCAGCTGTGACTTCTATGTTTGCTACATTGGTGAGGAACTTCGTCCTTCAGAGAGGTGTGTGAGGCCCAGTGTTGTAAAATTTGTACACAATTACTTGATGACATTTCTTTAAAGTAGCAGTTCTTTCACTTGAGTATAATGTTGTAGCACTTTATCTCTGTCTAAAAGTAATCTGAAAAGGATAATGACAACAACAAATCAAAATCATTCCATAGTCCAAAGATTACCCCCACCACTCCAAGAAAGAAAACACAACACAGGAACGGATGGGACAGGAGGCAAGATCCTCTCCCGTGTCACCCTCTAGTACGCAGAACACAAATCCTGGTCTCTGATTACACATGAAGAAAAAGAGAGGACATGTTCACTCTTTCGATGTTCAAATTAGGTCGATCGCCAGTGCCAAAATAACATATATCACCGCTGGGGAGCAACTGTGACAGCAGGCCAGTACGACAAAGGCGGACCTCATCGCACCTTCTTTGTACTTTTAGGCAACAAAAGCATTTTAGCTAGATTTAGGAAAAGATCACAGTTTCATAAAAAATAAGTATGTTACTGTTACTGAAACACTCATCATGCTGAGGTTTTGGCTCTAAAACCTCTTAGATTTAGGTTTAGGAGCGATCTTGTGTTAAAATAAGTATTAACTACTTAATAAGAAGTTACTGTTACATCAGTGATGTAACTTAAGTACCTTAAAGTATGTCATTGTTGACTTTGGGTTTCACACAGAACAGGGGTCTCCTGGCTGAAAGTCCTGTGTTTGTTTGACCCATCGATCCCCCCATCTTCTCCATATGTGTACCGTCTTGCACTTTATATTGTCACCTGACTTCCTCCTTTGCCTCCATCGTAATTGGGACTACACTGCAGGTCACCACCGAACAATAAATGTAAATAATGGCCATAATAGCCTACTTGCACAGATGACCTAGATGCCCATTTTTCTGGTGTGCATGGGCTGATTTTGTGAGAGAAAGGGTTGAGAACAAATCTGAAAATGTGAAAGAAGAGCAAAACTTAAACAAATATCAAATGACCTAATGATGATGAAGCACAAAATAGATTATACTGAATCACACACAGATGCATGTATGCATATGTTTGCTTAAAAAACAAGCTTTGTTTGTTTTGCTGTGAACACAGTCCATATTCACATAGATTTATACACTACATAAAGGGTTTACAGGCTCTCCTCTAACATCTGGTTTCTCTCTGAGCTGATGTTTTCACACATATACAACCTTAGAAATAATAAACTACAAGAGAAAAGTACACACACACACACACATACACACACACACACACACACACACACACACACACACACACACACACACACACACACACACACACACACACACACACTAACCTGTTAGAAATACTGTGTCGGGGGGACAGGGAGGAGAATGGTAGACACCTATTAGAAAAAAAAATGGAAAACTGATCAGTCAAATGACATGACAGAAAAAAATAAAACTTCCACAGACAAAATGGTAAAACATACTTGTAATAAATAAATAAATAAACACTGTTGCAGTCCTGCTTGTATAAGTACAAAAGTGGAATGAGGATACAGCCAGAGGAATGGACAAGCAGCTCAGCATTTTCTTAAGTTGATTAATGGTGAGTTTGGTGACCCAAATGAACAATAAGTAATCCTGGTTCTGATTAAAGTGTTGTCAGGTTATTGGCTCTTTTAATCACCGCATTATGTATGCCTCTGACCCAGCTGAGATATGTACTGTGGACAACATTAAGCGAGGAGGATTCTCTTTTTTTTCACAATTGACTGGTAGCAATTTATAATTTATAGAGACATAGAGGCAGTTAGCTGGTATCCTGCACCACTCAGCGCCTCTTAGCCAAACAAAGAAGGTGCAATGTCTTTTCCATTAAGGCTCATAGCCAGAGATAACTTTGAGGATTTCATTTTTGAGCACACATCTGCATGGAGTACAGCGAGACGTGTATTTTCATCTAGCACCTGGAAGTGTCAAGCAAACAGATGATTTTTCCCACACCGTACCTCACGAGGAGAAAGCAAGTAAAGCCAGCACTGCTGTGACAAAGCCCTGACAAAGGCTGTCAGGTTTTCAGGCTAATTAAAACCTCAGCTTCACTCTGTTCCCTGATCACTCCTCACAAAGACCCTTGAGTGGCATCAATGAGCACGCTCAGGCTTAAGTGAATGTTTACCTCCCCTAATGACTATCTGTCTCAGTGTTGAGTAAATGCAACTGCCTCGGTCCTCCCCGCCACTCAGGTTACATGCACTCCCACAGAGGCGAGACCTCAGCCCAAGGTCTGTGTACCAGCTGTTTGTCGACGCAAGACTATTTGCAGGTAGTTGTTGTTTTGCTGTGCGTAATGATTGCTGGACAGCATAGTGGCTTAGTGGTGCACAGCGTTGCTTAAGGATTAGAAGAATTGTAGTGTGATTCCACATCTCTGTTCTGACGGCTTGGTGCTGCATGTCTGCTCTTTCCGCTTCTTTAAAGAATTCAAGTCAGGTGGATGGAAAGAGCTGAAATGTTGGCATGCGTGAATGTGAATGTTAATGTCTCTTTATCTGTGTTCGCCCAGTGCTAGACTGATGACCTGCTCGAGGTGTTTTCTTGCCTGCAGCCCTAATGCATGCTGGGACAGGTTATACATTTCCAAATTAAAAAAAAATAAAAAAA
>JBBMOE010000026.1:6564613-6746145 GCA_037975065.1 Chaetodon trifasciatus | reverse complement strand
ATAATAATAATAATAAATGGTGCTTTACCGATGAGCTCTTGAGGTTATGAGGTTAGGTGGTGAAGGCTAGATGTGGGTTTTATTCAAGTATCCACTTTGTTTCAGTAGCAATACCACAGTTTAAAAATACCATGTTACTATTAGAAGAAAATTACGGTTATACAGAACATAAAGATAACTCAATAATGGTTTGTTCATGGTGAAGAGAAAATGTACTTATATCTACTCATCTAGTGAGTATCTGCCTTTGGGTAGTTTAATCAATTAAGTTATTTCATTTATATAACACTGACATATTATTACTAACATTACACATTATTATAACATCTGCATTCATTTGGAGTTAGGTTTCTGGTCACCTGGCTCTTTTTAAGTGTGGTCTGGTCACCACCAACTCCTGAGGGTTCATATCTCGCTCTTCAGCTGCTAAATACTGCACTCATCTGCCTGCTTCATCTGGAGAGTTCATAGACACAAAGAAAACACTCAGGCTGCGAGTCGTAAAAAAAACTAAACGATGACCTGAAAGTCATTAAAAAGCTCAGTATAAATCATGGGAACTGCGAAGATGGGTATTAATTCTTCTCCAATTCTTCTTGGGTTTGTAACTGCAGTGAGCCATTTCACATAGTCATTGAATCCATTGTTCATTTTAAAATGTTCATTATTGGAACTTCAAGTATAGTGCATGTGCAGATATGGAGTAGTAGCATATATATTTGATGCAGTTATGTTGCATGTTTAAGTTATTCTATTATGTTGGATGTAATCCAATCATCACTAGTTTTACAATAACAATGTATCTGTCAACAATGAGAGAATGTCACAGTGGTCGATCAAATGAACCAACAGAGGATCTTTTCAGCTTTACCGAGCTTTAAGGTGAGTTTCAAATCATTGTTTACCTTTCCTGCCCACAGTTTCACTGTTTTCTTTCACTCTCCCCATTCTCACAATGCTGTTTTCGGCCACAGCAGGCAGCTGTTTTCAGCTAAAAGGCTCTAAAAACCCGTTGTACATTACCTGCTTTGCAGCAAACAGCAGACAGGAACAGAGACTAGTTGGTGGCCACAGTGGAGCATTTAGCAGTTGAAGAGCCGGATATTTCCCTCAGGAGTTGCTACTGTAGAGACCACAAACAGCACTGAATGAGAGTGAATATTGGACTGCATTCATTAGGTGGATGCTGGACTGTTTGCTAACAAGTTCACATATCAATTTAAAGGTGATGATATGCCAGTGTTGTATTCACAAGTTGCGTCCACTGCCCCTTATCTGCACTATCCCTGCCTGCAAGACAAAAACTGAAACCCATCATAAGCCTGGATATGATAGGAACAAGACAGAGAAAAGCATAGGCAGGAGCAAGATGGTAAGAATGATTGAAAAAATAATTCAAAGCAATTGGCCATTGCCTCACAGTATGAGTATACAGAATTCAAAACAACATTTCTTCATGGTTTACAAATCTCAAAACCTCCAAGGACGTCTTCACTGAATGCAGCTGCCAAGGCTCTGGTTTTGCAATCATTGGTTACTGAGCTGCCTCAGAGAGTATATGGATGACCTCTTTATTGTAGGTCACTGTTCAGCCATTGCGGCCTACACATTTCCTGTACCTTTCTGGAGCTAATGAGCCTTTTGCTGTGACATTCTCTTTGATTTTTTTTTTTTTTTTTTTTTGTGATGTTGCTTTGCATCCGGTCTTGCATGAACAACCTCATGTTCCATGAATTGGTAATCAATTCCGTTGCCTTGCCCGTCTCTCCTAAAAAGAAACAAACAAGCACACTTGCTTTTGTGCATATAACAGTACACGTGTAAACGTATCCGCTCTTGTACACACAGACACACACAAATTGATGAATGATTTATTTGAAATGCTGAATATGAGCTGCAGGGACTTGCTTCCACTCTGCACGCCTGAGTTTTGGGGCTCTGAAACCTGAAAACACTGTTCTAAAAACTGCCTGAAATGCAATGTGAATCCATGAAAGTAATGAGCCATGACACGCTCTCCACTAAAAAGCATATTTTATTCAAAAGTTTTTTTTTTTTTTTTTTTTTTTTTTTTGTTTTTTTAAAGTTTAACCTGTCCTTGCAGACAAACTTTAAAATGGTCAGCTACAGTACAGTTTAACAAGTTAAAAAAAAATAAAAAAATCCTTCTCCAAATACAACACTACAGACCAAAGAATGTCTGTTCCTATTAGGTAGTTGTCCTTCTCAAGTCATCGTGGCTGCAAGGCAGGGTCAGAAGAAAAGCCACCCAATCCCAAGACATGATGATGAAACCGTGACAAATCAACTCATTCTTTCACTCCAGAATCTGCAAGTCCCTATGCCACGGGATTTGAGCTTCTCTTTGAGTTTGGGAACCAGTGAATCTCATGACTCAATGGTGTTCATTTCTCTAATCCAATCCCTGCATAAAACCTCCCTTTGAACGTCTACAGAAAAGCTGAAAGGCAGCACATATCCCTCCCTCCGTTCGCCTGCTCTCTGCCTCTCTGATCCACGCTCGGTGTCCGACGCACAAGCGCTCGGATAGAGTGGGGATAGAGCCGATCTAATTAAGTTTGCTGATGGTGAAAGTGATGATTATTCTGCGGGAAGAAGAGAGAGGGAGGGAGAGGGCAAAGAAGATAACGAGAATAACTGCAGGGGGCTGAAAACACCCTCTCCTCCTCCTCATGATCGTCAGCATCATCACCACAGCCGTCATTAAAGTCATTATTCAAATAATTAAAATTTCTTTTTAGGACTCATTTGCACTAAGATAACATCCATTATGACAATCTGCCTCTAGTAGATTGACTCTAGATCTCACAGAGTACTAGAATATTAATTTACTAAATCAAATTCCATCGTGGTGACCATTTCTCTGGTTCTTTATATAACTCAGCTTTTGTCATATATATATTTTCAAGTCCGAGTTTAATCTTCTTGATAATGGCGGGTGATTTTTTTTTCTGTATTTGTTAATAGCAACTGGATTGTGTAATTTTACATTTATTAGCAGAACAACACACTAATGAAAGAAAAGTAAGATTGGAAATGTGAAAAGTTTTATCCCGATTTTCTACTGTTCCCACTTTTCTGTCCATTCTGCTCCTACTGTCTACTAAAATGACTCCAGCACATCAGAATCCTCCGACCATGACCCCCCCCCCCCCCCAACACCTCCTACTCTCACTTCCTCCAGTTACGTTCAGCCAACCGGGAATGTGCTCGCTGCTGGAATAAATTAAATTGCGGCGGTGTGGTACAGGGGAGGGAGAGAGCGCTGCGAATGCCATTCACACATTCCGTGCGCTGGGAGTCCAGGCACCGTCAGCAGCATCAGCAGCTTTCCGTGCGCACTGCATGCGCCCCGAGCGCGTCTCTCCAAAAAAGAGCAGAAATGAGTTAAAGGATAGCAGCCGGTGACGCTTCTCACATACGGGTGGTCATTTGGTCCCCGCGCACTCACCGCATCCAAATCACATCGGTGTGTTTTAACAGTTAGTCTACCTGGACGGTTTGAAGCATCGTGTCCGCTGCGACTCACTCCGCTGGATTGGACTTACGGTTCCTACCGCGCATTGTCTGACGCTCTCCGCTGGAAATATGCTATTGTGAGGAGGAGGAGAAGAGCGCGCTCTGAGGAGGTTGGATGTCATCTTCGCTTTCGCTCAAGTTGCGCTGCCCCTAATTGTGCGTCTGTTCACATTTGTGGCGATAATCCTCCCAAAAGTCCCTCTCCAATGCCGCCCCGTCTGTGCGCCGAGCCGAACCCAACTTCACGGTCCTATCAGGGGATTTTGCGGAGATTATTTCCGACCACTAACGGACCACAGTACTTACAGAATAAGGTAATAAGCAAGTGAAACAACGAGTTTTTACACGATGAAGCTCCTCTAACATACAAATTACATTTTAAAAGCTCGATTATTATTTGCTTTATTTTGTAGTAACTGTAAATGAACTGTAGATTTATTAAAAAAAAAAAAATAGTGTCTGTTTGCCATCATTTCTGACCCAGCAGTGTTGGACAAATGCAGCCCTCCCAGGTCATCGTCATCCCACTCAGCCCAAGCCAAAATTATGAGCTTATTGTTCTGTGTGTCTACCCTGCTTCAGCTCCTCTCCCTCTCCTTCCTCCTTCCAGCAGGACTCAACCAGATTGCAGGGAGAATGAAGAGTCACCGGGGCCGGGGGAAGCAGCATGAGTGGCCCGTGCATCTCCATTAGACTGGCGGCCCTCATGTTTCTATGGAAGTGGTTAACACTAAGCCTGCTCCAGAGCTGGGTGTCAGTAGGGGCCTGGGCAGTGGACCCTGCCGGGGCTGGCTTCAGCGGCTCCACCGGGCCCCTGGGCTGGCTCCTGTCAGACAAGGGTCCTTTTCACCACTCACAGGAGTTTGTTGATTTCACAGAGCGCTACCAGCAAGGATTCACCACCAAGTACAAGATATACAGGTGAGAAACGTTGGACGCCAGGCTGAGGGGTGACTGTCTGCATGGTCTGAGATACCTGAGAGGAAGGTTGTTTGTAAAATGTGAAACCAAAATGGACCAAATGCAGTTAAGTAAAGCCTAACATAATTTAGACTCAAATTCTTGTGGCTTTGCTCGAAGCAAAATAGTTATTTTTGCAAGATCTTTAGAAAAGTATGAGAGATCACATAATACTTTTCTTTTGACTATAAAAGATGCAGATTTAGTAGGTGGCAAACTGTGGGCTGAAACGTTGAGACGATTACTTAGTGGAGTTTTGCATGCAAATGAAAGCCCTGCATGCATTCTGTATAGATGCAAGCTTCTTTGGGTGCAACTGTCTGATTCCCTTCTTGTGGGCAGTGGAGACATATGGTTTGAGTATGATACAAACCGTCAGAATGCTGCATATCACTGTAAACTCAAAGTGGAGATACCGCAGGAGGGTTTGGGCAAAGCAGCGGGACGTAACCGATATCTGACTGAGCCAGTTGATGTGTGACAGTGGGTAGACAGGATGGCTTCAGAAGTGTGTGGTGTGAAGTATGGTGGGTGTGTGCTTAGAAGCAGCAGGGTATTGTTTGAAAGCTTGCTACAGGAGGACATTTTTCCTCAGTTTTCTCCACTTTTTCAAGACAAGAGAGCGGAAGGAAAAACTGAGTATTTCAAGATGCAAACTCCCACGTAGGGAATCACAGAAGACAGCTAGCCTGCCTAATATCCTTTGTTGTCAGTCAGATATATGACATGAACTAGTGTAAAACATGTATCTTATATGCCATTTCAAAATGGCATTATCAAAAAATATTAGCAATTCTGAATCTTACATCTTGACAATTCTGTCATTTCACATATTCCAGCAAAGTTCACTGGCCATATGAAGTGAATTATTGAGGTGAAGTACACAAGCAAACCACAGTGTAACATCTGTAAACCTCAGTTGTACTTTGCAGGCTTTCTTCATTTGTTAGTCTGTATGTATGCAAGTGGGAATGTGTGTTCATGCTGGTATTTCCAAGAGTTTTATTCTCTTGAGGATAGAAGAGAACTCACTGAAATTCAAGACTGAAACAATTCTTTAGAGCGGTGGATCAGTATCTGTTTAAGGCTGCATGACCCACACACAGTGTGCAGCTGTAGGGGAAGCATTGTGTGTGTGTGTGTTTGTGTGTGTGTGTGTGTGTGTGTGTGTGTGTGTGTGTGTGCGTGCGTGCGTGCGCATGCGTGTCTGTGTGTGTGTATGTATCAGTCACATTGTGGGTACATAAATGTGTTTGCACCGTCACATTGTGTGGACTCGCCTTACTTGTGGGGACAAAATGCAGGTACACATAATGGAAATCATTAAATTTTATGGTGGAGGCTGGGGGTTAAGGTTAGGGTTAAGGTTAGGGTCAGGTTAATGTTAGTGAGTGCAAGTCTCTAGGAAATGAATATAAGTCTATATAATGTCCCCAAAATTGACATGAAAAACGACATGTGTGTGTGTGTGTGTTAGTGTGACGTGTATATATTGTCTTACATATACATGTTTATTTTACAAATTGTCATGGAAAGTGGATTTTAGCGTAATTTCCTGTTTGACTGCAGAGCATCATGATCCTCTAGAGGCGAAGAAATTTCTCGAATCTAACGGAACCTTTTCAAAAATGATTTTTGATCAAAAGTAACACTGAAAACAATGGTGGCTTTCTAATGACAAGCAGTTGTTTTCAGCTGGTGACAACAACAACAATAGGTTCTTTACTGGGTACTGTATATCTGAGTGACTGCACATGCATGAGCGTCTGTATTTGTTGTGCCAGGTGATGGGTTGATGAGAGCGATGCTGTCAGAGCGTCCACGGCCCTGCAGTGGAGGGGCTGATGCCAGCTGAACAGAGGTTTGACTGACGCTGGCATTTAGCAGCTGACAGGGGTGACAATGCCAGGCAAAGATAGGGAATGTAGCACCGTTGGCCTCCCCACATCCATCACATCCTCCCTCGCTGCCTCTCTGCTGGCCTCTTCTTACTGTCTCTCAGGATGTCTCTATACCTCCCTTTTTATGTCTTCCAAGCCATCCCTTTGCATGAAAATTGAACAGATATTTGCATACACAAGATTCAAAGTTTTACATTACAAAAACACAGACAGGCATTGTCACACCATTTCCTTTCCAAAACTATAGCGCCCAATTTTTTTTTAGCAGTCTGGAACCCACAGCATGACTTCTGTTGACCTCTATCAGCAAATATCAAGAAATGCAAACCTGAAGAGTCCATAACCCGCTTTTCCCCTTCTGCTCCAGTGGCCTTTTCAGTTTCCTTTGAAGAATAAAAGTAAGCTGATTAATTAGAGCAACAATCCAATTGAAACTCATATGAGGAAGTAGAATATCACCATGTTAAAGTGGAATTATGTCCCTGCATTGTCATTTGCTTTCCTTGCCTTGAGAAACAAGGCTTTTTAGGCTTTAAATATCTTGCACCCGGAGCTGTCATCCATCACTGAGCAGTCAAGGATGCCAGTTAGCTGAGAACTGAAGAGATCAGAAGTGCCTTCAAAACACAATGGGCTACACTGTTTTTTTTTTTTTTTTTTTTTTTTTTTCTTTTCCCAGAACAGACTCATGAATTTTGAAAGTGGTGTTTGAATCATCTGTATTGATCAGCAACACAGTTATACTCTGTGCAGACACATTATGCTCCTTTATGGGTCAGTAAAAGTCTTGTTATCGCCGCTTGAAATGTCACCGCAATCTGTTGAAATCCTAAATCCGAATCCAGAACTCAGACTGGGGAGCGGAAAGCCTGACTTCAGTTTGGGCAGTTTTCCTCAATGCTTGTGTGGATTTTTGGTCCTTGTAACTACGGAAAAGCGACGATACACACCACCAGAGCACGTATGCAATCACATACACATCCAGATTTAGAGACAGAGGAATAGCAATGAGTAATTATTTTTAATTAACCAGCAGGTTAAAAGAAGTTTTATTAAAAACATTAAAATCCAACCTCTGCCTCTGCCTTTATCTCCACGTGCATCTCGCATTTTCTCCCCCTCCTGCTCGTCATTCTCCATTCTCTCTCTCCCTCTCTCCTTTGTCCAATGATCTCAAACCAATTGCTCTCTCTTGCTCATAAATATTCTCCAGAGCTCAGTTGGCCTTTCCCGTCAGGGGGCAGGGGAAAGGGAGTTGGGGATGAGAGGGAGGAACAGAGGAGTTTGAGTACAGAGGGGAACCAGAGCTTTATCCCCCCCTGCTGGCCAGTCACTGCACCAGAACAGCTTATAGCCATTTGGAGTGATAATAAATTTGAAAAATAAAAATTTTAATGGAGTATTCTTCAGAGTAATCGTTATAAAGTGTTTGATTTTTGCACTAACAACCTTTCGTCATCTGTCTGGGCCGCATTAAAAGGACAGCTTAAAGAGCTTGGAGAAAGACAGCTTTCTGTCACGGCGGTGTAATGTAAAATGTGATTTTCAAAACTGCAAATCTTCTGAGTGAAAGAGGCTTTCTGGTCTCAAGGTCTGATCAAATGCAGTAATGGAAGTGATGAATTAATGGATTCACCAGATTCAAAAGCTGTAAAAAAAAAAAAAAAAAAAAAAAAAGCAGGCATAGTGGCACTTAACGATATTAGTTCGACAGTGATTGTTATGTCAGGCATAATGGCAGTCTTAAAACACCTATTCATCCTTTCATTTTTTCTCTGCTCCTGACCAGGGTTGCAAATGTCATAACAGCTTGTGGCTTCAATTTTATACTGAGAGCAGTCAGCTGGTTGCATGATGCTTGTCTAACAGATGCAAACTGGTATATTTGAAAAAGACAAATAAATCAATTAACTTTATTTCTTTTTTGGACTCCTCTTTTCCTTAAAGCACAAGTTTAATTTAGTGATATTTGTGTGCAGTCTCTGCTGTTAGAAATAGGTGTAAAAGGAACAAAAGCATGTTTCATTGAATAATTTAGAAACTTGTGGTCTTGTGAAAACATTTCTGTGAACGTGAGAAGCTTGCGCCATTATTTCTTTTGTGTAGCCGAGCCATATCCACAGACAGTAGCATATTAGTCAAAATGTCAGTTCCTCCTTTCTTCTTTTTCATGGGCCATAACTTTTCTATCACGCCTCATCTCCTGTGCTTTCTCCTCTTTTCTCCTGTCAGCCCACAGGCTTTTACATTGACTTCAGTTGATGTAAGGAGTTGTCTCATGTAATTATGGAGTGATTAGTGATTCAATTATATGCAAACATGTTTGCAGAGAGAATAGAATGCAGAGGCGTGACGTTACAGTACCTGTACTGCACTGTGTAATCATGTCATTTAGATTAGGGGGAGGTAGAGTCTGCTGTGCCTTATCTGTCTCGTGTTTACGATTCCTCGGTTGTGTTTTGAACGCTTTAGACAGGACAGCACATTTAAAAGAGATTATAAAATGGGATGGAATAAATGGATATATAACTGCATGGAGTATATGAAGCAATGAAGAGAAGTGAGCACGAAGCAAATTAATATCACAATGCACTGCAATTAAACACAATACTAGAGTAAACGTGACCACTGATAATGCAGTAGGTGCATTTGGAATAATGACTTAATGCTTAAGAGTGAAATAGAACACTCTTTAAGTGGTCAACTCTGAGAAAGGCTTAATGTGTACAGCTCTTATTTGTTATAAATGGCCTTTATGTTTACATAGAAAGAGAGAGTACAGGCAGATATTGAGTATCGTCTCTCAGATGCAACGCATGTTGTTACAGCACCACAAAAGCTCTCATCACCAAGGTCAGGATGGACGGCTGAGTCAGCAAAGCATGACTTTGACATGCCACACTGGTAACATCAACTTTGAACCATCTCCATGATCTTTCCCTAACTTTAACCAAATAGTATTTGTGCCAAAGCAAAGCAATCTGTGAAACAATGCTGTCCTGCCAGCTCAATAAAACACTGCGGAGGCAATGATAAACGACCTTTTGTTTGGAGGACGTGTTGGGAAGATTGCCTTAGCGGTTTGTGTTGAGGGGGAATGGGACATGAACTGTGGTCTCTGGGTTCAACGTAACATACTGTACATCAAACCCCTGACTCAAGATTCCTTCCTAAGAGGTTCGGCTGCAGTGCAAAGACGTTGCACTACTTCAACATTTGCTACTCAGAGAGGACAGATAATAGCAGCAGGAATGCAAGATGTTTGTTGTTGTGAAATCACAAACATAGGAGCAATTTGAGGGTTGTGACTGATCTTGGCAAGTTATAAAGTTAAATACAATAAATAAAACTCTTTGACTGCTCTGCCGTGACATGATTAATGATAAACGTTTAGACGATTGGTTCATTTCACGCTTCATTTATTGTTGGTGGTGTTTCTTTAAATCCAGAATACATAGCAGCACTTTCTCGCTGCCTCTCCACTTCCCTGACATATCTAACCAAATCAAATCTGACCTTGTTGTACACAGTGTAGAACGCAGGTGCAGGAAGGAGCTGTCGATCCTCACTGCAATGGTCTTGTTTGTTTAGAATCAATATATTAGTGTCTGGAAATTATTATGGTAAAGATTTTTTGCAAACACGTGGCAGAACAGACCCAGAGAGAGCTGAAGTGTGTGCCGAGATACAGTTTTCATCGAACTACAGTTTTCTCTCACGCATGAATGCCAGAGCAGCTTGTTCGATGAGAGAGTTGTGGTGGAGACAAGTGTGTCGTCCTCCAGTCAGAGGGTGAATGTGTCTCCAGGACAGAAGCAGAACGGCCTCCTCCTCTTGATCACCAGCAGCAATGGCAGTGACGAGGACTTCATTCAGCGCAGAGCTTATGGCTTCTGACAAGTGTGTGACGGGGGAGTTATCAGAGCCAGAGGTCCATGGAAGCAGCTTTTATGAAAGAGAGACTGCATGAGTGTTTTGCTGCATTTTGTACAGATGGCCTGAGTTGTGATCATTGGTCGAGGGTCTGCATACCAGCTCCAGTAGGTATTGTTTTGTCCCCTAAAGGTCATCAAGATTTTGAAATCAAAATGTTAACAGCAACATGAACTTACACTGTAGTGGGACCTGAAACAAATTCCCACCCACCCTTAACTTTAATAGTGAAAAGTCACTGTGTCCAAATTTAAAACTGGTGTCAATGGCAGGATATCTTCTCCGTGCACAGGAAGTAGGTAATCTGAAAAACAAGTGAATTAGAGTCACTGTCAAAAGAGCACACATCGCCAATAAGGCTCTTCACAGCCAATTTCTGTCGTGTTATTGACATCTTCACACACAAAAGAATTCAAACAATTATATATCATGCCTGTTCAGAGCCACTCCTGTATTACTTTAAGACCTAAAACAGTTTTCATGGTCTTGACCATCACTTATGTGTTATGAATGCATTTTACTCAACATGTATTAGAGAGTTTTAGAATGACAGATTCTCTTTGGGTGTCATTCTGATGGTTTGGTTCAGCTTTAGTTTTTGTTTTTTTTTACAACCTGCGTCACCATTCATGTTACTAGGCCTGTCCTGATGTCACTATATGCTTGGTAACATTGCTTAGTAATGCTAATTTTGCTTAACATGATCATTACTGATAGGAATGGAATAGGAGTTCTGAAAAGAAAAAGTTATTCATTGGCTTAAACAACTAAGTGTGAACAAAAAAAATAAAAATGGAGCTAGCACTTCTTAATGGTTGAGTATTGTACATGTGGATGTGCCGTATCGTACTGTGCAGTATGTGGTGATACATTATGTACAGCCACAGTGTGTGATTATAATTTCAAGAAGCACATGCAGGCATGTCATCGACAGAAAGCGACTGTGTCATGAGGAGCAGAATTTAGCGTAGCTGGTGGCTCTTGTTCCATTTGCTTGCGTGTGTGCGTGTGTTTGTGAGGCTGAGCGTTTGTGCATCATGTGCATTAACAGTATGTGCATGTCTCATTATATACACAATGTGATTTCAGGCTTTCTTTGTTTTGTGTGTGCAGAGAAGTCTCTTGTCAACAGTGTTATGACAAATTGCAGTACAAAAGAGATCAGTAGTATTCATGTCAGCAAACCCTCCTGCAAATCATGTTCTTTCTCTGATTCGCCCTTGCTCTCTGTTATCAGAGGTGTTGTGATATTTGTGGGAGCTACAAATCAATAATGCAATTGTTTGTTTTTTCTTTTTTTAAACAGAACCCACCCTCCTGTAACATTTTAGCTGTTTTCTTTCACACTGTGCGCCATTTCACAGTGTCACAAAATTGGACTAATTTTGAATTGGCTCAACAGGCAAAAAAAGGTAAAATATCAAAATTGCATATTGTTGTTGTTTTCCTTTTCTTCCATGACAAATATAAATGTTAAAGCTTTGCTAAAAGGCAAAAAATCAAAATAAATATAAAAAAAAGGAACGGAAAGAGATGGCCACTATTTTCTATAAAGGGTGCAAAGCAGTAAAAATGGTTCTGGTAGGGAAATAGAAGCAAGTAATCAGTTCAGTCTGAGACATTTATGTCCAGGAAATGGCCATTTATAGCAAATAGTTATACCGTATCCTGATTTGGCAGAAAAGGCACTGCTCTTTGAGGGAGGTCTCAAAGAATCTGAGCAACCATGATGATTCGTCTCAGCACACACACACACACACACACACACACACACACACACACACACACACACACACACACACGCACGCACACACACACACACACACACACACACACACACACACACACACAGGTGAGGAGATACTGTTGTCTCTGAGAAGCAGAGGTGGAAGTAATACCTCAAAACATCTTTGGATAGTGATCAGGCTGGATGACTGGGCATACAGTATATTCTCCTTTTCCTCTGATAGCATCCTTTGAAAAAATAGCAAAACATTTTGGGTAATATGTTCATTCACTTTCTTATTCACATAAGTTAGCTGACAGAATTGATACTACTGTCGCGTCTGTATCCGAAATTTGTAGCCTCAGCTAGCACGATTAGCTCAATGGCTCGAAGCAGCATTACACCAGTACTAGTGTTCCTGCAGGAGCTATGGGGCAAATACAGGACAGATTTTAAGGTTCTTCTATTTGTTTTTGAAGCCATACATGTTCTAAGCACCCCTTTATGTCTCTGCCTCTTCTCCAATACTAGGCCTCTTAGATCCTCAGAACAATTGTTCTTAAATGGTCCACAGTCAAAGCTAGTGGGTAAAGGAGATAGTGCCTTTGCGGTGGCACCTCCAAAGCTTTGGGGTTGCCCTCCACTTTCAGTCAAATGTTCTGGATCCATTGACACTTTGACAACAAAACTCAAGATGTACATGTCGCTTTTGGTTACTTTTAGTGGCTGTAGCCTTGCAGTATTTCAGTATTTTTTTTTTTAAATAATTAATCTTTTAAGTTTTATTCAGTTTTACATTTGTGCACATATTTTCATATTATCTGTTATCATTGCCGCTTATTGTTTTTATTGTGCCTTTTTACTACTATTTGTGCCTTTTGTGCCGCTGACTGACTGACTAAATCATATACCATCACAGCTACAGCTAACATGTTAATGTATTAAACTCTCATTCCTTAAATTCTTCTCAAAATGTCAGTCTTAAAAAGGCAGGTCTTATTTTTATTGGGGGCTTTGTACTGGCCAGGAGCAAGGAGTCTTGTTTCCAGGCACCTGGGGGAGTCTCCTGAATCTAATGCGCAATAATGAGTCCTCTTCAGTCCATCTGTAGAGTATTATCTTAAAAGTAAAATTTACAGTTTATCAATGACACTAAAGCAGGAAAAGAAGAAAAAATATAAGCAGTCAGATCCACGTAGTTACAGCATTTGTACAAATTTCATTTCTGAATGAGATCTCCAGTAAGTAGGTGTCTACTTCAACCCCTAAAGGTAGGGCTGGGTTGCTTTCTTTTGCACCATTTTGCCTCCCCAGTGCAAGTCATCCTAATCCTCTGCAGGAGCTTTTGAAAATCCGAGGCAATGTCTCAGTGTTCGGTGGTAATCAAGTGTTTGATGCCACTAAGTGTTACTCAAGTATACATTTCAAAAGCATGAAAAAGCAAAATGAGCAGGAAACAGTATGCTGTCTTGTTTATGGGGCCTCTCAGCAGGTTTAATAGGATTTTCACAAATTAATGGTCTGATGTTTGTTTGATGTTGGAAAAAACTGTTGGTGGCAATTTCGTGAAGCGTTCACAACCAGCAGCTATTAACCACATTACACTCTCTTCCTCCGTCTTGATCTCGCTTTTCTTCCCTGTTTGTCTCTGCGGTGGGTGGATAACTAAAAGACACGAGTCTCTCCATTTTTTTTTCTCCCTCCATCTTACTCCCACTCTCATTTGGCTCTCCAACTCTCTTCTCGTTAACACCGGATCACCAGTAGCTCAATTAACAATGTGTGCCACTTATGAAGGTGCCTTTCTGGAAAATGCTCACTGTAACCGCCGTGTGTTGAATCTCTTTTGATGTCGCTCAAATGAAAAAGCACTTTGTTTGTACTTCTTAACTTCTACAACCATTTCTCTGTTGCTAATAGAGCATGCATATTGAGAAGGATCAATGTCACATCAGATTAAACTAAGAGAAGAAAAAAGCAAAGAAAAAATCTGCAACATTGAAAACAGCAGAGTGGTTGCAAGTTTGCTTGCAAGGTCTTCCAAATAAATGTAATTTGGTTTATCTTACGAAGTGAAGCATGAAGGACTTTTCTTCTATTTTGCACAAGTCTCTTTGGGGAGGTCCTTGAAATAACTTTGAGTCTACATCAACCAACTGTTTTGCACAGCGGGTTATTTCGGTATCTGGGGTAACCCAGCTACAAAACAAAACAATGTGTTTTCGCTCAGGCCTCTTTGATGATAAGCAAATGTTTGTCTATCATGGTAAGGTAAATGTCTGGGTAGCTTGTAGGTATTATGTTTTTTTTTCTTTTTTTCTCTTCATATTAATGAATCCACTTAGAGAAACCAACCCATTACCAATAAACATAAAGATTGTCTTTCACCTTAGACAGTCCTCCCACAGCTGATTATTTAAAACATGTAATTAAAATAAAGGCTCAAAACTGCATGAAGTCAGATGTGAAATTAGACTTTTCTGAGTCAATCCATCAAATAAAGGAAGTCATTTAGTTAACCTCCTCCCCTTTTGCCACTGTTCCAGCTCATAATATGCACTGATAACCATGTAATGGAAGAAAGAGATGCGTGTACTGCATTCCACTTTTTTTCCATTTTTCTACTGTCTAAATATTATGCAGAAAATCACAATTTGAATCCAGAGTTTTGACATGTAGACCAATGATCTAGACCTAACTGCTTGTAAAGTCATTAAAGTAAAACAGCAAAGAAATGAGAAATGGAAGAAAACGGTCTTTAGTGGTAATTAGATTACTGTCAGAGATGCTGTAAAAATGCAATATTCAGAACACCTGCAAAGACAAGTCAAATTATATTTACTTCCTTTTTTCCTTAATTTTCTTCCTCTGTGACATTCAAATGTTCTTATGATGAGCTGAAATGAGAACGCAGTGTAGCTTACCACATTAGTAATTAGCATGATTGAGATACCAGCAACAGAACTGTAGAGTTGTTAGGCTTATTCCTGCTAGATTAATTAACTTGCATACGTAGAGTGATTTTAATCACAAAAACCCATAAAATGAATCTGCTCACTGTTTTGAAAATTGTGTGCATATGTGCAAGCGAGGACAAAGTGTCAAATTTTGACCTCATACAATTTTGTCTAAGATACTAGCAATTTCTGTAAGTGTCATGAGCGTACAGGTCATAATTTGCGGAGTGAATACCTGAATTCATGTACAAATCCCTCTGAGAGGATTTCAAACTGACCATGAATTAGTATAGCCTATTTTAGTCCAGTTTTTGCCCAAAGTTTAAAAGACGTGGCGTGGCCCCCATGTGTGGTTTCAAGTCATTTAACAAAATTATGAAGCAGTCTAACATATCTTGTGGGCTTTTTATTAACCAGAGGGCCAAGGTTTCACCCTGCAGCAGCCTTTATATAGACACTCCCTTAGGTATTTTTCACAAAGAAAAATGACATTGAGGCTGATCTAAACAATAGTATATGTGGGCCACTCGTGATAATAACATCTCACATAGTACATTTAGAGTTTAACAATTTGATAGAACTCTAGTTGGTGCTTGAAATTCAGCAAAGATAAAGAAGAGAAATTAAAAAAAAATATATACAAAGACAGTGGTGGCCAATTTGGTTATTTAATAGTAGTGATCTAAAAAGTTTTAACCAACTTACAAAAGGTTCACTTGAGCTAAAGGCAGTTTTAGATCTTCAGATTACTGCTGTAAATTAGATTTTTCTTCTACCCAGTGCCCTCTCTCTTTTTGAAATACACTGTGTTTGAAAACATTTAATTTTCTCTGTAATTTCCCTGTTAGTGTGCCTCAGGAGATAACATCAGCAGTAGCACTCACCTACTGTACTGAACTGCCGCAATCTGCATTGCTCTACTCGGTGGCGTGTTTCAACTGCATCAGCGGGTTATTCGGAGGGTTGATTCCTTGATTTGTTATGTTGGGCACCACATTGTACCCTCAGGCTGCCTGTATGCTGTGATCTATCTGAGACACCTGGGCTGTGATGGACAAGCAGCAGGGTATGACTCCCCTGGTCTGAGCGCGGCCCCTGTAGCTCCTGCAGCTCCTCACCTCATGGTGCACAGCGCTCCGGCTCGCTCCGAGGAGGGGCTGACAGGTAGATGTGCAGCGAGCCCCCTGCTGCACAGAGCTGCGGGTGAAATAAACCTGCTGCCTGTTTGTGTGTGTGTGTATGCATGTGTGTGTCTGTGATAGGCTCTTCCAGTTCCTCAGCTCACTGAAAAAAGTTAAGGGTAAAATAAACCGGCAGTCTTCCGTGAAATGCAAGACCTTTTCACTTGCATGTGTGTGGCGTGCAAGAGGTGAGGCTGAACTGAGGTGTTCGTCCACAGATCTGTGTATGTGTGCTGTCTTCTTCAGCTTAGCTGTAGCACCATTCATAAGCGTCCATCAGCGAGCAGCATGGCGAGACACTGTGTCGATCACAGTTAGACTCTCCCTCTTTCTCTCTCTGCAGCTCCCTTCTTTAGCTGGCCCCTGTGGATGGAGAGAAACACTAATGGCCGCTCGTTATAGAGAAACGCTGACATGAAACAGGTCTTAATGAGCTGTTTTCTGTTTTGTATTTTTCTCTGGGGGTCATTGTTATTGGTGGGAAATTGATTGGCAGCACGCCGGAACCCAGGGGGGCTCTGCGATATTCTGGGTGAAAGCAAAGTTGTTGCGGCAAGGGCAGCTTTGTTGGGATGTTTGCAGCTGTGGGGTGTGTGAATGCATGTGTCTTTGCATGAGGGAGTTGGTGTGTGTCTCCAGGGTGTTAGGGGTTGTATATACATCAGAACACCCAGTTTGCTCCCTTGCACAGAATTCTTCAAGCAGTGTTTGGAGGAAACTGTTGATTTTTTTTTTTTTAAAGTCTGAGGGATTTTACTTCCCAGAAACCGTATAAGCCTCCATTTCAGGCAGGCAGTGATTGTCAGTAGTATGCTGTAAAACAATGTAGAAGCCACAGTATCTCTTTATGCAGTCCTGTGCTCTTGAAAGCCAGTTTGCATTCACATTGGATTGTTTCTGCCTGCCTGACACCAGCAAATTGTTTGCATGGGATGCTACGAGGGGCTGGTGATGTAAACAAAGGAATGGTGATGTAAATAGGAATAGTAATTGCTATATGGCATATTGTCTTCAGACAATCAATTCAGACTCCATATAGATAATATAACCAGATGTCTGCTTTTGGCTAATCCAGTGAATGAATTATCTGACAAATATCTGACTTCACATTGAGGCAAAAATACAACCCAATATAACCAGAGATAGATTTCACCTCTGCTAATTAATCAATTCACAGAGAGTTATTGTGCACTTGCAAGTCACTGGAGCTTTTTAGTTTTTTTTTTTAGTTCATTGTTTAGGTTTTTTTTTTGTCTGTTTGTTTGTTTCATTTTGTTTTGTTTTATTTTATTTCATTCATTTTTTGTTTGTTTTCAGCACATTTACTGTATGGCTCAGTCTCACTGCCCTCATCAATCCTGCTTCCCGCAGCAGCTGTTTTCAGGAAACAAGCTCAGATAAACCCACTGTGCTACTTGCTCAGCAGCAGACACACAAAGTTAGTGGCTGCCTGGTGTCTAGTCTAACTCGTCAGTTGTGTTTTTAAGTTTGTTTTCTCATTAGTGTTCAAAAATGGATCTATGCTGTTTTGAAGGAATAGCTACTGTGGCTGGAGTAAAATACAGTTTGTAACACTTGACAAATCATATTTCTTGTATGATTTTATAAGCTATTGTCATAACCAACCCTAATGGCTACTGCATTTTAGTGAACAGTTCAGAGACACCATCCCAAGCTTCTTGTTATACTTTTGGGCCATTTTTTGCCTTAATTATAGAGCAGTAAGCAGACAGATGACAGGAAATGAGGGGAGGGAGATGAAGTAAAACATGCAACAAAGGCCAGACTCAAACCATGGACATTGCAAATAATGGTCAGTGTTCAACCAGGGTTCTTTTTCCTGCCACAAACAGCCTCTGACCACAAATTCAGGAGCAGATTTTGTGGAAGTTGTTTAGTAAAGCCGATATCTAAATTGCAGATACAGATGGCTGCCAGTTGGTCAAATTAGTCTGTCTTGTTACTGCAACTTCCAGACTGCATTTTCATATAACCCAATCAAGAAAATAAGAACTTAATGAGAGGTTGAGGAAACAGAATATTCCAATGTTGAATAAATTCTCTGTTCCCTCCAAAATGGCCGTAATCAAGTCAAAACTAAGTATTGCATTGTTTCTTTTCATCAAGGTGTCTCAGTTGTTGTGGGACTGTCTGAGTCATGGCTGTTGATTGTTTACATCGTTGATGCTCGTTTCTCTCTGCACTGATTAAGCATTCAGGTGTTAAGGGAGCTTCTGCCACAGACAGACATCCCATTCTTTTTTTAAAAAAAGCTACATTTTTTCTTCAGTCGTAAGAATGAAAACTCTGCATCCTCTGCTCATGTGTAAACTGTTATAGATGCCTAATTTCATAATTTCTGGTAATATTGTTCAAAAAGACTCTCCCGTACTTCATCTGAAGAAGGAGGGGAGGTGTTGCATTGAGCTTTACAAAACAAAAAAACATTCAAACTCAAATGCATGTCAGAATTTATTTGTGTTCCTTTTCGCAATAGACATCTCAACCATCTGCCCAACAGTGACGAAAAGGTCTTTAATTTCTCCCCTACTAGGAACCATGTTTTTTACCAGCTGTATTTGAATAGTGCTAATCTATGCATCAAGCAGTAGCACTCAGTCTGCACTTGGAAGATAAAGGCAGCTGGCGTGCTCCAAGCCCAGGCTGAATATCAAACGACTTTAGATGAAGCCTGTTCCCTCCAAAAGAGGCCCTGAAAGCAGCAAGACTCCATGATTACAGCCTGTCCAGAGCCTCAAAAAGTGAGTCGAGATGAGAAAAGATTGTGCTATTATTTAAAATCGGTGGAAAAACACAATGTTTTTCACTATGGTGCAAAGCAATTCTCCAAGCTGGAGATAGAAACAGCATGAGACCATTCATCTTTTAAAGAGTGGCACACAAGATTCACTTAGAGGTCGTGCAGACATCATATTTTATGCCTGGCAAGGCACAGATCTGAGTATGAGCCTCCTCGTGAGGGGCAAACTGTGTTCTGTCCACTTTAAAATGACAACAATAGACTCCATTTTCATTCCTTTCGGGATCAGAAAACAACTTCAGACTTACTTGGTAGATGTAGTCTTTGCATTGTGTTTCTAATGAGATGAGTCTCAAAACAGCTCCGAGATCCTTGTTGATTTCTGACAATGATGGAATGGCCAAACAGGGACCTTGGTGTGTGTGAGTTCAAATAACATATGGCTTCTGTTGGAACCTTGTCTTTTCTTGGCTCCCTCTGTGGAGTTTGCATGTTCTCCTTGTGTTTTGGTGCTCTGCTTCCCCCCAACATCAAAAACATGTGTTGGGGTTCTCCTGCCACTGCCCTTGACCAAGGCACCGACTAAGAACTGGAGTTTGTCCCCAGGTGCTGCACAATGGCTACCCACTGGTGCTTATGATAGGTTAAATGCAGAGAAGGAACTTCACGGTACATTGTACTGTCTATGATTGCATTCGTAACAATAAAAACTAGATTTGATTCAAACGTGCCTGCATGCAGCATTCATATGTTGTGTGTCCTTTGTTACCATTGAGCTTGTGTCTGTTTGACATTGCAGGGAGTTTGGCCGCTGGAAGGTGAACAGCTTGGCCCTGGAGAGACAAGAAAACAATGGCTTTTCCTTGCCACTGGACCCTGAGTTCCTCCAGACCATTAGGCAGCTGGGCAGGAGGCCCAGTCTCGGTGCCATCACTGACAACATTATCAGAAAATACGGAACCCACTTCCTGCTCTCTGCTACACTGGGAGGTAAATAAAGTAGATGGGCTGTGGTCTTCTTTGATTTGATTGACCTACCTAACACATTGGAGGAAGGGAGTGTTAAAAGGTGAGGTCTTGGGCATCCAGGCGGCCCAAACCTAGAACGAACACTTGGCCCTTTTCCAAAACAGGAAACCTTTTAATGACCAAATGAACTTCATCAGAGTTTCAACCGGAGGAACCAGAGTCTACATTTAGTAGTGAGTCAAGAAAAATCTAACTATACTGTCTTTGCTGTTTGTTTCAATTAGATTACTACTTTGGAGCCCTCAATGTCTCCTTTGCAACATCCATGTCAGAACTGACTCAGAACTGCATGATGAGTCTGCATCACAAAACTGAGCATAATCTTTTCAGTTAATCAATTATTTCTCCAGATGCGGTGGAAATCCCAAATAGAACTAAAGGTTGAAAATGGTCAGTGCATAAATACAACCACAGTTAGGACCTTGCCATCCCCCACTTTCTCTACTTGTCCATCACTGTTGCTGTAGACCATCAGCTATCAAATGAAGGTAAATGGCCAGAAAAGACTAAAGATCTAGCAGTCAAACATATCTGAATCTCTGAAGCTTTTCATACTCATACAACTAAATATTGAATAGAATATTGTCTCAGCTGTGACTGTGGGATTGTTTGTGGTAGTTTAAGCTCAAATTCTCTGATTAAGCATGTAATGTGTGTGTTTAGACTTGTTTGACAAAAATGTCAGTGAATCCTCTGTTTCTACAACAATGGATGTAAGTTAGACGGAATACTGTAATGCGCAGCAAAGCTCCCGTGGCTATCTGCTGCACAATCTCCTCCCAGCTCCTCCGCTGGGTCTTTTCATCTTGTATCTCCTGTGCCTAAAACTCTTAAAACCACGATGAATACTAACAGTATTTAGAATAGATTAGAAAGAAAATCATGTACACTGTGTGTTGCAAACAAGAGTTTGGCCTCAGATAGCCTATGACCTTTAGCCAGTGCTAAGGAATATATGGACAGTTCTTATCTGAGTAATCTGCAAGTGTTTTAAAGATGTTTAAACAGTAAACTGCAATTTCTTGTCATAATTAATAATCATAACAAAAAAAAAGAAAAAATAGATAATCCATTTTTGACAAAAAAAAAAGTGTCAGTACCTTGAAAGCAAACTAAAGAACCTCATGGCAATAGAATTAAGAAAATGATCCACTATCATTTTTGTACATTCCTGTACCTTCATTTGTATTGACATTAAATAATTCCGTCAGATTTTTTCTCAGGTTGTTAAAGTATTTTCAAGACCCACTAATAGACAAAATGAGTTGTTAAAACTAAGGGTTATTTTTCAGGCTGTGGTGGAGACATGTTAACCTTTGTCTACACCCAGTGGTAAGGTACGGCATTGTATTGTTAGCTCTAATGTCGCTCCAAATTAAAATAAAATTCCCCATAAAACCAGTGCTATTAGAAAGGATTTTTCAATCAATCTTTCACTCTTTCCACTGTTTGTCAATACACTATCCTCTGAAAGCTCTGGCTCTGTTTGTATTGACAGACTTGCTCCATGAAGTCTCTCAATTTGTGCAATACACTGTATCTGTGGACTTATTACCACATTAAATTAGCAGAGGCAGCTGTTTCTCATCAGCTTTGCACCTTTAGAAGTACTGTCGTTCTGCTACGGTGGTTGCATAATGATGAAAGGTGTTCATGGGTTAATATTTACCCCTACACCACTGAGAACATGATGTGAGTGTAGATTCACAGGGGCATGAGTCATTAATGAATTTTGTGTGTGCATGTGTCTATTCACAGGGGAAGAGTCATTAATGATCTTTGTGGACAAGCGGAAGTTGAGTCGGACATCTGAAGTGACCGAATCCAATGGCACTGCTGTGACTCTGGAAGCTCTGCACCAGCTGGCTGCCTCCTACTTCATTGACAGGGAGAGCACCCTGCACAAGCTGCACCACATCCAGATCGCCTCCACTGCCATCAAGGTAAATGCTTGCTGCTCTCTGAGCTTTTGTCAAACACAATGGCAATTATATAAAAAAAATAATCAGATACTAAGAAAGGTTTGAATTGCCCTTATTGTTGGATCTTTATTGTGTATGATTATAGCAATTTCATGAAGACATTGTTCAAATTAGATTTTGTTTCAGGGGATAAATGTAATTGTTGTATTCTGAAAACATGGCAAGCGGTCTTTGCTAGCTAACTAAAGAATTAATGAAATCATGGCCAATATGGAGCTTTTAATGGAAACCTTACAATCAGCAGGTTTAGCTCATTTTAACAAGAAGAGCTCTCATTGCCGACCAGTCAGGATCCATTTGTTTCTCTCCCTGTGGATGTAATCTCCAAATTAATTCAATAAGTCCCCTTTTTTTAACTTAGAAACATCACAATATCTGAGGTATTGAGTTATGGCCGTACATGAGACTAGTGTATATATAAAAAGAATGTGAGGATAACACAATATTATGGGATCTTTATGATCCATGATAAATTGGCTCATATTGATTGCCTGCAAACCTGCAGCCCTATGCAGCTATGTGATCAGTATAGTAGGCTTGTTATTTTGAAGCTTTCTTTATTGTCTTGAGAGACACTATTGAAGCCCCTTGGACAACACACAAAGATCTGTCCAAGTTTATTTTTGCTTTGTTCTTTGCTCTGTTTTTGTGCAGTACAGTGCCAAAAGCTTTTGTACAGTAAATGCAAAACTTCTTCTTGTTGCAATAGCTATATGTTTTTGTTTTTTGTTTTTTTTTTAATTTAATTTAGGTATTAATGGCGCATGTGCTCCCTTCTGGGCATAACTTTTGGAGCAATGTAAGACACTCTGAGTGGTCAGTGCTTGCCAAGTACTTACAACTTACTACCAATTACTGTATGCAGCTTACAACCAATCAATAGGCCCTCTGTGGGATACTCTGGCCTGCTTCAAATAGAGAATATCATTATGCTGCAGATTATTAAAGCATATTTTACAGGGCATAAAGCAACTTCAATCCTTGGTTGGCAAAATTAGAACCTCATTTACAGACCCTCTGTATGGACTGATAAACCTCAGCTGCTTTTCCCATTGTAAATGAATGACCCCATCATAGTAGATGCCTTCTCAGACCTCACCTAATGTTCTAGCCAAAAAACCCAGCGGTTTCCATTGTGATAGAATTATCCAGAGAGAACGTGTTTGGTGAGGAAACCTCTTTATTCCTTGTTAGATTTTCTTCACATTAGATCTAAAAACTGTTATGTTGTTATATGGCAGTTGTAACCAAACTTTTTTAAACCAGGGAACCGCTTTCCCTGCTCTGTTTCCACTCTTCATGCTGAGCTAAGCTAATTGGCTGCTGGTGGTAGCTTCGTATTCGCCGTATAGGTATGAGAATGGTATCAAGCTTCTCATGTAATTCTCAGCAACAAAGCAAATAGTAAACAAGCTATAGTCTCCCATGTTAAAGTCCAATATTTTGTTGACACATCCATCCACCTCGACCTCCTCCCTCTGCGGACTACTTCGTTCTTTGTTCTTGATAGATAAGAGTTGTAATTCATATGGTGGCTAGAGGGTTGAGTCACTTGAATGTTATCATATGTCATTTTGAGGCATCTCTTTAGACAGTCTGGTGTGGCGCAACTAGCGTTCTCCATTGAAGAAAACCTGTAAGCCAAGTAATCTCTACTGTACAGTTGTTTGGTCAGCTCAGGTCTGTATCAGCATTTCTTTGAGCTCTGTTTACAGAGACAAATCTCCCCTATGCTTGAAAGTTGCTGTTTTTGCACCTGGAAAACTCATCGCCAGTCTTAGCTGGAGCATAATTGCAGTGTAACAGCATTTGTAATGTTTTAAGGTTTTTTTTTTTTTTTTTTTTCTTTTCTGATGATTTTTAAAATTTGATATTAAGTTTTTTGATGTGGTTAAGTATATGCAGTCAACAAAATGGAAATAAATTTTGCAGTACCATTGCACCTCCATCACACATTTTGGCGTCCCATGCTCTATTATGAAAGAACAGCTTGGATCTGGGAAACCATTAGTGAAGTAACAACCTTTGTTGAGTGTTGATGGGTCACAAATGTAGCTGTTAAGACTTGATGAAACTGAAATTTAAGTCAGATATTTTTTTTTAATAAAAGAAACATTGGTCACACACACACACGCGCGCACACACACACACACACACACACACACACACACACACACACACACACACACATACAAACAACTGACGGATGAAGTTGACACTGAGGGCTCTATTTTTGTCCCCACCGCTGGCAGAACGCAGGCTGCGCACCCTGCGCACCCCGCGCAGTGGTATTTTCGTGCAGCGCAGGTGGGCACACAGCGCACTTGGTATTTTGGTAAACCGAGGCACACAGAGGTACACCAGGATGGGCGTTGCAGTGCAGTAGGGGGAGGTGTCGGCATAATCAGCCAGCAGAGTTGGATTTTCAGTCCATTTCGGTCTACGCCAGCGTTGAAAAGTGCGCTGAAAGCTCACCACCCCAGACCTGGTCAACTCTGTGTGCCAGCGGCGCACCGCTAGGCAAGTGGATTTTTGTAAACTGGCGGAGTCGTGCGCCCACATCACCAATACCTCACAGGCAGGTTTCCACAGTGTCTGGCATTTCACTATGATCAATAATTAGCAACAGCCATGATTCAATGCAACTATCTGAGTCAGCACATATAGTCAGAGCTAAATTTATATATTTTGATCAGTATCTCATCTGACCACATCGCAAGCGCATTCGGCATGCATAATGGTCACTCAACCTGACCGAATGTACACAGGTGAAACAGGGATGCAAACTAATCAATTAACATCGCTGTGCCAACCAGAAACAGCCATGGCATCCTACAGAGCATATATACTGCATCTATCTCAGAGCACAGAGAGAGACAGAGAGAGACAGACACACGGAAAAAACGTAAGTGATGATCGTTGTCCGCTATTACCCACGCCATTTCATTCCAAATACAAATGTTATCATTGTAATGCTTAACGTTATCTACAAAGATGGATTACATCATTGCTTTGAGGAGGATGAGGAGGATGAGGAGGAGGAGGAGGAGGAGGAGGAGGCCGAGGATTTACCATCTAAGGACCTCCTCCTGGGAGAAGTTTGGGCATCGGACAGTTTCCTGCCGGGCTCAGTCATCCTCGAAACTTGCCATGCGCCTCGCCAGCAGCGTTTTTAAAGGTGAGGCGAGGAGCTGGTGTGATTGGTGAAGACTGGACTCGGCTGCGTCAAACCCACTTCACGCCTTCTCTCCTCCCTCTTTCTGAGTTGCGCCGCTGGGTGGGACTGAGATGAGAAGATGGAGTAGTCGCGCCGGCAGCGCAGTGCACGAAAATACCAAAGTCTGCACCGCCATGCCCCATCGGCACAGCAGACCTGACTTTGCACCATGCCTGTGCCGCGCCAGCGGCGGAATCGAAAATAGAGCCCTGAATTTTATTTCCGTTGATCAACAATGTACATTTTGTCTTTGTATCTGTGCATTGTGTGCACTTTCTAGTGCTTTGTTATGACATTAAAGTAAGCATGTACACATGCATGCTCAATGAGCAAATGAGAGTTCAACCAAGAGAAGAGATGAAGCGAGCAGTGTTGTTTACTTCCCCCTTCGCTCTTTTATGTATGTGTGTATTCACAGGCTTCCACATACAGTATACAGAACAGTGTGCTATGCATATCAAGATATGTGAATATCACCTTGCATCTTTTACTGCTTAATACCTTTGCGGCGTGTTCATTCATCACTCTGTCAGTTCTTATCAAGAAGAATGAATTGAATCGGCTGAGTTTGCCCTTCACACGGCAAACTGAGTTCTCTGTTTTTTGAGCTATCTGTTTCCTCACATGGCTTTAACGTGTTTACACTTGCTCGTGGTAAACAAGAGATTAACTTCACAATGTGGGCAGTATCAGAAACCTACAAAAACACCCATTTGAGACATTGCCGGCTTCTTCATCTTGCTTGTCATGTGCTGTTTTCTGCAATTACGCCTGCCTCTGTAGTGGTAGCTCTGTGACTGTATACACCACACCCAAACACATCTGATCTAACTCAGAGATGATTATTTACTGCTGTATCATTAGGCAAAACTGATGCCTGGTGTAAAAACAAAAATGCTTACATCTCTAAAAGTACATTTAGATATATGTATTTTAATCAATTTTTAAGCCCTTTTTACTCTTTTAGTTCTTGTTTGTTTTATCTCATTGTTTTAACAGAATATTTCAGTGATTCTAAGTTTCCCACTGGGATAGCCTGCTTTGATTTGCTGCTAGCATAATCTGACTTACTGTTAGCATTAGATCTAGCTAGCCAACAGGGAGACACCGAGTGTTAAGATGCTACCAGCTTCCAACCAGGGCCTAAATTCTGCAGCGGGTCCACTTGATGGGCCTGTATTTCTACCTCATCTATGATCAATGGCTCCACTCACCTCTCCATCAGTGTCAGCTACGCCCATTTTGCTGGAGTTTAGAGTGAGAATCTCCATGTTCTACCAGATCGAGGGACACCATTTTCTTCGGCCTATAGAACAAACTAACACAACCTGTGCCCAGGATTGTGATGCCACCACTAGCTGTCATTTTGCCGATCCCCCCCCGTCCGTCCTTCTCCATCCATTCTACTATCACAATGTATTCTCCTCCACCGCATACTTACCCTTCAACCACATTCATTATTAGAGGTTCAGCCATGAGGAACATTAAGAAAGAAGCTGCAGTGACTTTTGTTTTTTTTTTTTTTTTTTTTTTTTTAAGGTAATGGATTTCATGGAAAAAGACTCCCAGCATCCTGGCCAAACACCTACTCACCCAAGATGTTGTCCTCCCTACAGGCTGCTATGACATAGCCTGTCAGTCCCCTGAATTACCAGAGCATGCCCTCAGTAAACTCCTTGACTCCCTCATAGTCAACAATAAAGAAATAATTATCTCCAGTCTGTTTTAGCCACACTACTCATCGCCGCACCCGCCTGCAATTAACCTGCACAGCCCGATATGTGGCTTTTAAAGACAATTTTAATCTCTTCTGGAAACATTAAGCCTTCTGCCATTGTGATGGCATTTACCCCAATGGCCGAGGCTCACATGCTTTAACTCACAATTTATTCTACTCAATCTAGAACTCTCCCTCACCTTGATTATCCTTCATTGCTTGTCAACATCCACTCCTGGTCATATCTGGTCATGACCAGCAAACCACAGTCACTCCCCTCTGTGGTTAGGAGTGCCAAGTACCACCTCCTTAGGTGTATGTAACCCTACACTTAATCATTTCTCTGGAGTGCTGTCTCCTACTCTTTATTCTATTGATGCTATCATCACTTACCTTAATAATACAATGGATAGCAAAGGCCACTGCTAGGAAGTGTAAATGTCCAACGCTGCATTCATACCATTATGAATGCTTTTGTCGGAACTCAAATAATTAAATTCCAATAAGTCTTGTTTCCACATCTGGCCATTATTCTTCTGTTCCTCTTAAGGTGGTTAGTGAATTTTCGCTCTATATCTAACAAAACTTGTTTAAGAAGTTTGGCTTTTTGTTTGTGACTGAAACTAGGCAGAATGATAGAAAACTTACCCCCTAACTTACCTAGAATTTCAGGCTGTGGTGGTGGACTTGCTGCCATGTTCAGAAGCCATTTTTCTACTCGGTTGGTGTGCACTGGGCCTTTCCAAATCCTTTTGGATTTATGAATGATTAAAGTTGGACATACTAATCCCTTTTACAGTATTATAACAGCTCATTTTTAAATAAGAGTAGTGATTTTTTATCAGCTATTCTCATCTAAATTTGTGCTTCTTGGTCATTTTAACATTCATATTGACAATGCTTCTGATGGATTTGGTTCTAGTTATATAAATACCATTGACTCTTTTGATCTGACTTCAACAGACCAGACACACATCAGAGGGCATACTCTACCTTGTTTTTACTTTTGGTGTAAATTTTGATTCCGTTTTTTTTTCTAAGGAGCTTTTTATTTCAGATCATAACTGTTTTAAATTACTTGTCTTTAAATTTCTGTATTTTACCTCGTCAGTGTGTCATTGTGTGATGATGGACTCTCACATCCTAAAACATCTCCCTGCACCAGGGGTTTCACTGCCTTTTATGACAGCCCTGTTATTATATCATAGTGATTGTTATAGGTACAATCATCTAATGAACACTGCCTTTCAGTCCTGAATTAAGTTGTCCCTAAAAAGTCTAGATTGGCTCCTTTGATAAATTCCTCCCCCTGGATGAAGGGCAGTATGTGCTCTTTTACACAAACTTGTCGAAGAATTCAGCATTTGTGGAAATCAACCCATCTACAAATTTGCTTCACTATCAGCATCTAAAACAACATTTATTTGATTTTTCTAACAGGGTGAAGGATGTCATACTTTTCTCACCTTGTATCAAATAGTTAATGTCACCCCAATCCTGTTTGATACCATCAGTAACATTGTCTTCGTGACATTACCTGCTGGTGCTATTTCAGCAGTTGATGAGTGCAATTAAATTTCTCTGCTTTGTTGGTCAGATAAATGACGTATGAGCAAACATTATTCCTCACTAATACCTTGTCCAAAATCCTGGAGAATTATTTGACAAAAGCTTACAAATCTGGTCAGTTCTATTAAAAACTCCTCTAGTCCCCTCAACATCATACCTACTTCTTCGCAAAAAACTGTTTTTATTGGTTCAAAATATAATCAATGACTCATAGATATCTGGTTTCTAATTTCAAACAAGCCACTACTCCACTTCTCAAAGAAAAAAAGCTGTCTTAGAAGGGCACAATGTTTTCACCAAGTTTCAGTTTTGCTTCCTTCAGATGCTTTCAGCAGAAATAGCTCAAATGATGTGTTCGTGCAGGGTGACGCAGGAGAATATTCTGTAATGGTATTATTAGATCTCTGTGCTGTTTTTGATGCTGTGGACTGTTATATTTTGATTGAGAGGCTCAGGCAGTAGGTAGGTATCTCTGAATCAGCTTTGGATCGTTCTCCATGTACCTGTCAGTAGGACCTTTTAGTTTACAGTTGATGATTATGCCTCATCATCTGAAACATTGTTCTGTGGTGTTCCCCAAGGTTCCATTGCGGGCCCGATGCTGTTTGCATTGTACTTGCTTCCTCTTGGGTTGATAACAAGCAATTTTAAAGGTATCTCTTACCAGTGTCACACAGACAATATTCAATCATATCTTTCATTGAATCCTCAAAACATTTCAAAGTTGTCTCAACTCTATCTTGAATGGCAGATAACTGCCTGACATACTGACAAAACAGAAGTTCTTATTTCTTACCCAGATGGTGTAGTCTGGAAGGTGAAGGAAAGTCTTGTCTCTTAATCTACTTCTGTTAAACCTACTTTGTGTACCCTGGCATTTGTATTGGTCAGGATTTGAGTCTTGATCAAGACATAAATTGTTTGGTTCGCTCCTGTTTCTACCAGCTGAGAAACATTGCTAAATTCAGGCCCACTGTGTCCAGAGCTGAGATGGAGATGATTATACAGATGCTTATTTGTGCCCATCTTGATTATTGCAACTCCCTTTTCATCTGTCTCAGCAAGACATCCCTAAACCACTTACAAGTGGTTCATAATACTGCTCCAAAGCTTCTGACCAAGTCCTCCAAAAGGTCTCATATAACACCAATCGTGATGTCTTTATACTGGCTTCCCATAAAATTCAGAATCCATTTCAAGATTCTTGTAATTATACAAGATTGTAATTTAGAGCCCTGAGTGGACAGGCACCTGCTGACATTAAAGAGCTACTGCAGTCATATAATACCAGTAGGAATCTGAGGTCCTCTGATCATGGTTTGTTGGCCATTCAACGCTCCAGGCTCAAGACAAAAGGAAACTGTGCTTTTGAGGTTGTAGCTCTTACACTTTGGAACTCTCTCCCATTGGACTTACGATCTGTGGCCACTGTTGACACCTTTAAAAAGCAGCTCATTGGTTTTGACTTGCTTTTGTTTAATTTGTTTTGTTTATTTTTTTGTTCTGCGTCTTTTGTTTTTAGCTGGTTGTCTGCATTTAGTGTCTGTGGCTCTGTTTCCTATTTCATGTGGAGCTATAAAAAAATTTGTCTGTGAACCATTTGGTCTACTGAATGTCAGAAAACTGAAAATGTCTATGATGTCACAGAGGAAAGGCTAATGTATTCAAATAGTTTGTTTTCTCTACCCAACAGACCACTTTGCAATAATAGAAAAAGAGGAAGAAAAAAAAACAGCAAGAACAACAACAACAAAAAAAAAAAGCAAAGGAATTCATTATAAAATACATGTATTTATTTATCTTGTCAAAAGACTAATCAATAAGTAGATTCATTATTTTTGCTCTAGTATTATGATATGATTTGTCACCTCATGAGGGTTTCTTTACCAAAATTTTCCTGATAAGATAAAGTGGGTAAAGATGTGTAGGAAGAGTTGTGAATGCTGCATCAATGACATTTGATACGTGTTTCACATGGTTGCTTTGATTTAATATTGTTAATGAAATGAGAACATACCAAGAAAAACATCCGTCCATACTCAGACTGTCAAGTCCCCTAGTTACATACACAGTCCTGGTCTGTCACCAGTATATGCAGTATAATATTGTGTGATGATATCTGATGCAACCTCACAATTTTCTATTACTTTTCATGTCTAGACTGCACATAATTATTGTTGGAGTGGTGTGCTGGGAAGGGGTTGTCACTTCTTATATGACAAAGAAAACAAACAAGCAGTCACAGAGACAGAACTTCATTGGAAAAGCAGAAACATCACAATGTATTTCCTTCATTCTGACTGTGAAGCTATAGCAAAAAAATAAATAAATAAACTGCTTGCCTTGTTCTGAGCCGCAGCCCATTTTTCATTGACTTGTCCTTAGTGATCACCCACTATACAGTCCATCAGAGATAAAACTGTACATTCTCTAAAGTGAATTGGCAAGTGAACGTTGAGCTGATTTGGCAGTCGCCACTGAACCAAAGTGCTGCTAAAAACCCCTCTGATTGAGATGAATTGAGAAAGAGCCCTCTGGGGTACATTTGTTTGTGAGGCATTTTCAGGTGACTGATGTAAAATATTCACAGCATCAGCAGCCTTTAATTCAGAACATGGGTTTTTACCTCACCCCAATGAAGACGAATGCCAAAACAGAGCTGCCTTTAAGAAGAGCACTGGTCCCCTGGTTTTAAGAGATAACATATTTTAAATGGTAGAAATGCCTGGCCTGAAGGCCTGGAGGACTGAGCACAGCAGCACTGGAAAATAATCAAAGACGGGAAAAATGAGATAGGAGTGAGGAGAAAATGTCTCTGCTGTTACATAGTGTGATGAATCAGCCCGTCCATTTCAGTAATTTCCTTTGAGAGCCCCTGTCATTTGTCAAACATTTTGTGGCATGAGTTAAGGTGTCATATGCGACCGAGCAGAAGAGATGAGACGAGGACAGACAGGCCTTATTTAGCAGGCCTTTTAGCCCAGGATCAAGGTGCGGCAGGTACACAGGAAATGCTGCATCAATCAATGTTCCTACCTTTGATTTGCAACACAGGCTCCCTCTTACTAAAGATTCACCAAACTGAAGTTGGGAGGAGAATATCATTGACAAGGGAGGAGAAATGATAAAGAATGTTTTGACCCAATTTGCAGTGAGAGCCTAGAGTGTTCAGTCAGTCATGCAGCGTTACGCTTCATTTGTCTGAGTAGAAGAGAACACAAGTAAGATTTGAGCTTCAGAAGTCAGATAATGGCTGCTGAGGAATGGTTGCAGAAAAACACGGCTCCATGTGTTTGGGGGCAGTTTTGATGATAGGATAAACAAAAGAAAACAAAAAAAGGAAACAAAAGACAAAGCATTCTGTCCTCTGTTATCAAAAGCGTGGATGAATAATTCATTACAGGCAGATCTTCATTATTCAGAAAGGAACGTAAATGTTTTTGTCTTTTCACCATGTCGTCAACCCCTACCTTTACCAGGATCTGTGGGTTTCTTTGATATGTTACAGGTGAAGGGGCCTTAGACAGATAATTGTAAGGTATAAATAGATGGAGGATAGCTCCTGGCTTTAGGTTCATATCTGACTTCCGATGTCAAGATCTTTCATTTCCTCGGGCCATTTCTGTTTAATCTGTTGCTGGTTAAAATAAGTGAAGCCTGGAGAGCAAAAATAAGTACACAGAATAAAATTTGCTCTCTTGGTCTCTTGGTTTTCAAGTGACTGGTACTTCCTGTAAAAGAAAATAGCTCAGTTTCTCTTAAAGAGACTCTGTGAACATAAGACCACATACAGTACAGTATAATACTCCACTTTCTCCTACGAAAGGTTCCTCTCTGCTCCCCTGTGACTTGGAGGCACTTTTATTTATTTCATTTTGTTTGAGGGCACATAATAATCTCATTCTGGTGCTATATTCCTCCTCTTCCCCCTTTTCTTGCTTATATTTTATAGGCTTATCCCTCGCTGGTTGACATTAGAGTGTAAGCCAGTTCTACAAAGTGGTCTTAAAACGTGCACTGAAATCCTCAAAGACTGAATAAACAGGCATAAACGTATCTCAGATGCAAATGTGAATTTTCACATCTTCTATGCCGTGGTGATTAAGCGAGCGACAATTCTTGAAGGTGCAGCAAATGAGGCAATTTTGAAATGAGAGATGATTTTCATGAAACATTAATGCTATCCTGTGCTTTTTCTCCAGAAAGCAGAAAGTGCAGCCATTTAAAGTCCATTGTTGCTCAATGTAACATCATAAGCTCACTAAGTGACATTTTATGTTGTTTTTGTGGAATTATTCATATGGAAGATTTGCAGCAGTGATGAATCTTCATCAGTAAATTGCTCTCACCTAACTGGTCTGATAATGATATTAAAGCCATACTTTTTTGAATAATGGATGTGCCTCAGAGTCATCTCTATCAGTGGACCATGTTAACAGGCTAAGTGCTGCGTTGCCTTGCAGAGGCCTCACACCAATAACACGGAGGCTATCATCCATCTAAATACTGTACAGGACAGGCGTAATCTGATTTGGATAATACAGGTATTTTAATAGCCAACTTGTAGCATCATTTCCTTTAACATGTTCATGTAATTCAATTTATTAGCTCTAAATATTCTGTTCCAGCTTCTCAGTGAAATCAGACACAGTGGTGACTTCATTCTTAGTCATGTTCGATATTATTCATTTTGTTATTTTAGGAAATATTTTACATTTCTGGTTGATAAGTGAATACTTCTTTTAAGTTCATGTTTTTCACTGTCCCGCTTTCTTTATTTGCTGTGTCATACTGCTTTTGCAACAACACTATCATTTCCCATTCTTGTAGCAAATAAAGCATATTTGAACACTAGAGAAACTGAGAGGTGTGTGTTTCTGCATGCGTGTGCATAACCTCTCCACTGAGAACACTGGGCCTGACAATATCTCCCACTCCGCTGTAAAAGCTGAGTAAAACTAGCAGCTGTGCAGCATTCAATCCAGTTACGATGCCAAATGCTGGCTCTGGCTCTCACCTGCTCCAGAAGTTGAAATGACATGTCCTGAACCACGGCACTTGTGCGCTGGGCTGCTGGGAGTGGAACTGTGTCAGCTTTCCAAGCAGCAGTGTTTCCCTGAGCGATGTGTCTGGCAGCAGGCAGAGCTACATTTTCACCGACAGAGTGTAATACCAAGCTAAAAAGGATGCCTTCAGGCGTCACTTGGGAATGTTTGCTTGCTGCTTGTGTATACAGACTGATGACAATTAAAGGAAAAACCTGAATAAATGAGTGGAAAAAGTAAAACAAATGGCAAATGCATGCTTCCATATAGGGCAAGAGAGCTCAGTGAATGGCTTGATGAAAATGATGAGAATGTGCTATGGCAGAATATCACCTCAGAATATAAAAAGACTCGGAGAATGTATGTAACGTAGCCCTGAAGCTGTTGTAACAACATGTGATGATCAGGCACCTTTTTCCATTAATGGCAGCCATCTGGAACTGGATTGCTCAGTTTAACATGCTCTCCCTTTTCCATGCTATGGCACAATATTTTCTCGGACTATATGTATGCTTCTTGTGATGCTTTGCACTGATCTAATGGTAACTGAGGCTTTCCACTTCTTCTTTGTCTTAAAAGCATGCTGGTTCAAGGGTTCTGATTGGGACGCTACAGACAGATACAGCACAGCAGAGAAATGACTGTAAAAACGGACAAAAATCACAGCTTAACGGAAAATGCATTAGCTTTTGTGTGACTGGACTCAGAGCATTAATATAGGGCATAACAGCAGAATACAGTACAATGCACTTAACATCATCATCACGATTTTGATTTGTCATATTGTGATAAAAAACATACTCCTGTTACTATGGGGATATTCATTTTCAGTCAGACCTTAAGATATTTGAAAAAAGATTTTAGCACTATGCAAGGAAAATGTTCAGGATTAATAAATTCCAAAGGAGTATTTAAACAGTAAGAAGACATAAAAAGGCAAGCCTGGAGGGCAAAGAGAAATTCATTGTGATAAGATAAACAAGTCACGTCCACAGCATGTGTAAGCATCACAAACTGCTTATTCTAGGAAAGCCTTTAAGTGCAATTAAATGTTCCATTAAATGCAGCTGTTAGTTATTCCAACACAGTCAGCACAATTATCTTGTACTCAATTATGGCGCATTAATAATTCCCCCCCTACCGATCCATGTCATTTACATATCACATTTTTGGAATCACTCGTATTTTCTTGCTGTTAGCAAATGTTGCCCCGTGAGGTCTTGAAAGTCATGAAATATATAAAAAGGATTTTTCTTTTTGGGGTTGATTTCTAATGGAGAAGGCTGACTGTGCACACATGCTCTGCTCCACTGGGTTCTTTTTGCAGATGGTCTCATTGCTATGCATAGAAAAGCCAACTTTAGATTTGCATTTGGTCAATTTTCCCCTTTAAGTTGGACATCTGTCTGTGTTGGAAATTAATCTACGAATCCCTACGGAGCCTGCTTGGGTTTTAATTAATTGTGTTAACGCGTCAGTAATAAAAAAAAAAAAAAGAAGAAGAATGGAAATCAGTTACTCTCTCTCTCTCCCACACTCTGTCTACCTCCGTCTACTGTCCTGCCTGAAATTATGATATCTTATTCAAAAGACTTTATTTAAGCCAGTGTAAATTGAAAAACAGTAGCTCAGTTAATTATTTTTAGTGGGAGATGGAAAGAGACACTGGATTTATATCATACAGAGCTTCCAGCTTTTATTCACCCTCATGTTTCTCTGAATTTAGTTTCCTCATTGACCTTCCAGTTGTCAAAAGTAGATGTCAAAAGAAAAACAACTTTTCTGCCCACAGCGGCAAAAGTCTTCCTTTTTCTCCTGGCTGGATACCACGGTTGCTGTCATTAATCTAGCAAGGAGATGTTGTTACTTTTATTGGACCTTTGGGAAAATATTAAAAGAAGACACCGTCATGGTGTTTGGAAATAATTCGCAAGTGACAGCGAAAGAGATGGATTTCCCTTCAGGTTGGCAGTTTATCTTTGCTGTCCATGGAGCCTGGATATACGTATGCTCTAAATCAGGCTTTTGTCAAGGATGATTGAGCTGAGATTGTGGACGATCTCACCATGAGCTCAAAGGAGAGGAGAGATTTGACAGTGTTGTTCTGTGTGCATCGTCAGCACAATTCTGCTGTGGTGTCTTTGAGCATTGAATGCAGAAGCATCTTTCAAGACTAAAGTTGGAAGATCTTTTTATGCCTAGTATTCTGTTTTGACTTAACTTTTGTTTCTCGCTTCCATGTTTTCTACCAATGTGTGGAGTTTCTTTTCATTGTTTTCATGCAGTATGTCCTCATCATGGTGTAATCTGTTATCTAAGACTGTTTATTTTCTTCTAAATTCAGCTGACTTTCCATACCTGGGGCAATTATTAGGGTTGATACCTGACTGTGTATGCAACACTTTTTCACTCTCGTGAGTCTGCTTTGCTTGTGTGCATGTTGGCTTCTTTGGCATGAATGGTAGCAGATATTTGCTCTAAGTTCTGTTTTTATCTTTTTTTTAAATAAATTGTGTGATGAAACTCATACCAGCAGCTTCAAAAAAGTTTTCTCCAAGAGAGAATCTCTTCTCCAAATGTTTTCATGTTCTTATTTGAAGTCATATGATATTAGGCGCACTCATGCTCCACTGGGAGTGGGATAGCCTTCATGAAAACCAACACAGACAAGTACTGAGTACAGTAAAAAAAAAAAAAAAAAAACACTCCTGAAATGTATTACTCTCCAGCTGTGGAGTGGAATGGTGCTGTGAGACCAGTCACCTGAATTTGCATGACATGTAGTCCAGACACTAATTTTTAAGGCCAACAAAGACCACTTTTCCATTGCATAGCAACATTTTAAAACCACACAACCCTTCAAGTGAACATGATGTGGGAATAATCTGCCTTTTAATTCAGAATAACTAACAGTGACTGTTTTAAAAGACTGTTTGGCTACATGGTCACCTTAGTCCATGTTCAAGATGAGCTCTGTCAATATAATCTGTCAGCTACAGATGCCTGCACACAGTTTCTATGTTTTAAAACCCCTTTGTCTGCAGTGAAACTCAATGCATCAGTCTCTGATTAATTTGCAGAAAATTGAAAGTGCTTTCTTTGTCTTAGCATATTCTGTCAACTCACATGTTAGATCACAACATTTAAATTTAATGTAAGTATGTCATTTGTGTTGGAGTTAAGCCAGCAAAGAATGAGCAGTGAGTTTTAATAGATCACTCAACTGGTAATAGAAATAAACACATTGAGCTGGAGTGGAGCTGTGGATCAGTTATCTGCCTGAACAGCTTCAAAAGCTTTGTTTGTCCCAGAGAATCATTTCCTCCTCACACAGAGGAGGCGCTTTTAATAAAAACAACAGGAAGACAGGTTCATTCCACTTTTTCACAAGTAAATACAAGCAAGCAATACAAGAAACATTATGTAGTCTTCTCTGTTCGGTCTGCTGTCATTTTGTTCTTGTTTACACAAATATTACATTAGCATTGGACACTCAACGCTTAAACATCCACATCCGGCTTCTATTACAGACCAGGTGAACAAATCACAGGTGCTGTTTTCATGGATTTTCCAAGTGAATTCCACAGTTATTTCACATGGCTTTCTAAAACTCACACAAGGACACGCTGCTGTTTACCACGCAGGCTGTTTATTCAGACACACAATGGCTTTCTGACAATCCTTGCACACACAACTCGCTGCCTTACTGTCCACAGACCTCTGTATGGACACATCTTTCCTCAAATAAACCCTCACTTCTCAAATATTAGCAGGGAAAATTCTGTCTGGTGTCTGTATGTGCGTCAATCTTCCTCTCTTACTCCTACATGTTTTAACCTGTTCTGAGTCAATTAACCTAGCTTAGAATAGGTGTGTAAAACCAAGTGCCCTCACAGCCTCCAGCTGGTGCTTACAACACGCCCACTCATGACAGAGGACTCATGAGCAGATCTTCTTTCTGGTGCTTTTTGTGATTTAAACTGTCTAATGTGACATGGAGATAAATCCTTACACCACGAAAGATTTTCCGTTGCTAATTATGTACATAGCTTTTGTGTGACAGATTGTCAGATGCCATATCAACATGCCATACTGACGCATGAAGTGTGGATAAATAAGGTGGCTATACCTTCTATAGACTGGCTGGTAGATGACCCTCTCTCAGCGCTAAACCAACAACTTCTGCCAACTTGCTTGGCACCTTATTTCATGTCACTGAACCGTTTCCTAGATTTGTACAAGAGTTCTCCTGGGACGAGAGAAATTCATCCAAACCAAATGTATTTTCTCCTCTCAAGCTGTGGTAATTTAATATCCTCCAACCCTTAGTTCTCTCATGGAGACTTTACATCTCCCACACAGCCACATCAGTTTCCTCTGGGAATCATTTTTCTTGTGTTGAAACCTGCTCTGCACTGTTCTTTCCATCACCTAATGGTCAGACTGCCATTGTGAAAAGTGCACTCCCATAAACAGAATGAAAAAAAAGGTGACTTGATCACACCTACTTGCAATAATAATCCTATTGCAACTCTGTTTTCAACTCCACCACCAAAATGAGCAAAAATCACTTGTTACATCATGTCAGTTCACATCGTGCACCATCGACAGAGCTTTGTGTTGTGTGCCACTGATTTAAAAAGATTAAGCCATAAAAAAGTCAAAACTTAGTGATAGAAATGATGTTATAGGTTCCATAATTCAGCTTTGAGCCATCAGTCACACTTTTAAAACAATTTTAGCCACCATTTAGTTACATTTTACACAAGGAAGTTACACCCACAATAATCTTCAAATGTGCTAGCAGTTACTGATAATGATAGATCACAACAAGTGATGTTTGGTATGCAAGGACAGTATCATTTTTGTAACGCTAAGAAATAGAGATGGATTACTGAGCTCCTGACAGTGACTATAGATATATCACAAGAAAGCATGTTGTATTGATTTAGAAGTTTGATGTATTTGTTTCTTGCAGTGTCCCTGTTAAAAAAAAAAATCTAGTCCAAACTAACATAGCTAACATTTCAGGATGCAGACCTGAGCAAGCTTGATTCGATTGATGTTGATTATGTTCTTCAAAGTATACTATGCTATGAGCAGGGCAGCTAACCTCATGTTACATACATGCAGACTCCACACAGAAAGACCCCAGCCAGCCACCAGGTTCATACTCAAGCTGTCTTGCTGTGAGGTGTCAGCACAAATTGAACCACCATGACACCAAGTTTGAAAATGAAAAAAATCTGCTGTAGTTAGAAAGAAGTGGTTGCACCAGGCCGGCCGGCTCCAGCCCACTATTAGCATAACACACAGCTCTCAGCAGTTAGAGTTGCATTGTGGGTTATAAGGGTGCCAGGTGTCGACAAGCGAGAAAAAAGCATGGAATAAATAAAAAAAGACAATACATCTGCTTCTGCTTTATCGATAATAGTTCGACAAAATTAGAGAACTGCGATGCTAAATCGGTGGAGTAGTCTTTCATGCCATATTTAGGGAACGGGTCCACAACTGACAGCAATTATTTTGTGGCCAAGCCTCCTGTCACATTTCAGCCTGTGTGGTCTTGTAACAGTATTACACACTCCATGTTAAAGGTTGCATCAAGAAATTAATCCTCAGGTGTGTATATGATTTAATAGAAGATGCTTACACCAGCATCACAATGGATTTTAGCATGTTATGGGTGTCTGTGGGCGTTGTAATGGGTAAACACAATGTCGAGATAAATTTGACAGATGACACCAGAAGTTACTCATTAAGCTTTACTCTAGGGATCCTTATCACAGCTCAATTTCCAGCCGACTAGCTCACAAAGTCATCCCCCTAAATGCGATTTGCACAATGGAGTGGTCTAAATAATGTGTAATATGTTTTTTTATCTCTCAGAAGAGGAGATAGTGAAGGGAAAGGGTGTTGTTAATTTTATTCTGCATGACATTTAGTCATGTGCTCTCTTTCGCTGTTCCTTTCTTTTTCTTTTACCTTCCTCTCTGTGTACTGTACATTTGATTCCATTAGTGGGTTTCTTTCTCAGAATGGATTATTGTTATGTGCCTGTTTTTCTCCCTTTAGGTGACCGAAACAAGGACGGGCCCTCTTGGATGCAGTAACTATGACAACCTCGATTCTGTCAGCTCCGTTTTGGTTCAGAGCCCCGAAAACAAGATTCATTTGCAAGGTTGGCCATCCATAATTGAACTCCCCCAATTTCTGATGGAATTGTCACAGTGTCTGTTCTCTGGCAAGCTTATAACTGCAGCATGAGAGTGTCAGAACGAATTTAGCTTCAATCACTCTTTTGCTTTTTTTGCCATGCATGCTTGCAGAGTTCTGAAGTGAATCCCAGACAGTAATGATTCAGAACAAAAGTAGCAGAACTGTGCAGTAAAAATAAAACTTGAAGTGAATCTCAACATATTGCATGTGACGCCAAGCATATGTTAAGTGTGGCAAAAAAACAGAGAAAATGAGTTCCGGCCATCAGTGATTTACAGATCTAGCACACAACAGCCATCTAAACACATTTTCTTCCATAATTAAAGTACTTACAGCTCATCTTCATTCATTCATGTGACATTTCCATGTTTTTGTTCTGTTTTTGCCCTTGCTGCAGGTCTTCAGGCCATACTGCCAGAGTACCTGAGGGCCAGGTTTGTGCAGGCAGCTCTCAGCTATATCGGTTGTAATGAGGAAGGCCAGTTTGTGTGCCGGGACAATGACTGCTGGTGCCAGTGCGCCGTGGACTACCCACATTGTAATTGCCCCGAGGTGCATCTGAGGGCTATGGAAGCCAGTTTGCTGAAAATCCGAGATTCCTGGAACATGGCCAACCAAGACTTTGAGGAGTCTGGTTAGTGTTTTCCTTTTTGCTCTCATTCAATGACTGTGACCCTCCTACTGACAGCAAATTAGACCCCAATTGTTAGAGGAGCCGATGGGCAAAGAAAACAAGGGACAATTGCATCCAATCTATGTAATGGGAATTCATCAGTGCACAGAGGAGCAATTGTTAAAGCAACATCTTTCAAAATTAGACAAAAACAACTGAGAAGAGCATCCCATGCCTATTATTTGAAATGACTTAGATGAGATGGATTTTCCCCAAAGTCCAAGTTTTAGCTGTGGTCATTGCCTGTAAATTGTTATATAAAAAATGTGCAACAAAATGTTAATCTGTCACATAAAGTTATATTTATGCATATTTTTGTTTTGTTTTTTCTCTCCTGGTTTTGGGTAGAATGATTTTGACCTCAGTAAGAGTGAACAATATGGATAAACTAATCAGCTTATCAGCTAACAGGATATTCTAACATTACTGCAAGTTTGTTTGAGAAACTGTTTATAGATGAAATGTTTGTTCAACAACCTGCAAAATCAGATATTTGACAAATTAAGGCTCATCACATCGATGAAAAAATCCTGTAAAATTCAATACTGCCATAAAGCAGACCTGCTTATTGATTGGAAACAGGTACCTCAGTGGCCTACTACAGCAAGAGATATTATAGGCGTAGCTGACTCAGTAGAAACAGCATTGAAAAAACAGTTGACAAATCTGTCATCTCACAGTGTGTGTTGTCAAAAGTCCCCAGCCTCTTCTGCCGCATTCAAACAGCTACCTTGCTGCTGCCATTTGAGCCCGTCTGTGTTCAGAAATTGCATGGTGCAAATCTCAGTGTCCAGAAAATGAAAGGGCAGCATTTACAGTAATGTGACTGGGTCAACTGTGATTCAGTCAAATGAAGGTTTGTCAGTAACGTAGGAGGAGCTGTCACACCCCAGAAATGAACTACAGTTGCTGTAATCTGTTAGCAGCCCATGGTGTCACCTCAGTTAACCTTATTTAATGTCAGCAAGGGAACATAGGAAAAACAGACACATCAGCTATGAGCTAACCATTGTGCTGCCAGTGTTCAAATGGGATGAGTGTGAGAAAAGCATTCAAGCAAGCTCTGACTTTTAGCCCTCATAGGGAATCACATATTTTACTGACTCTTCCAGCATAACTCTGCTTTTGTGTCCCCATCATTACTGAAACTGCGAGCTGCATCAGGCTCTGAGGACATGTGGCTGTTTCAGTCATTTCTAGCCCTGCCTTAAGCTGTTCTTTGTGCACCTTGCTGCTGTTATTACTGGCTACATGCTTCTGTACTAAGGGCAACTTGATTAGCACACAGTTGGCAATAACTTAAGCAGCAAGGTGCCCCAGGAACCGCAGCTGCAATGCTGTATTAAATAAAGGAAAGTAAGTAAGTTCCCTCAAAACCCCTGGAGATCCACTTGTGTATTTGATCTAATAGAGAACATCTAATATCAGCAATAGAACAGAGAGATTAATAGTCATGACTGATTGTTAAATGAGTTTCCACAATCATCTGATGGCAGACATGATTTGGTTCGACCTTCCGCTGAGTGTAATATGCTTTAATTAGGAAACTATATATTCTGTAGCTGGATCAGTATCTTAATTCTTAAGTGACGTCGTAAGTGTCTTCACTGCTTTGTAGAGTTGCCTGTTAATCTTCACTTTTCAGTGAGAAATAATAACTCTATATTCAAATAGACAGAAGACTAGAAGGGAGAATATGTACCAAGTCATGAGGTTCAGTAGGCACAGATCAAAATGTCAAAATGTATTTCAATATTTTGCACTTGCTTTAAAAAATAATATTTGCTCAAAATCAGCCCAGCTTCTAACACATAATTCATTAATTGTATTTTAAGCCTCTTGACACACATTAACCACACCCCACATTACTTCCATGCCCAGAAAGTGTCTCTCTGACAGTGTCTTCTATTTAAAAGCACTGTTACATTCATGGGTTAAGTGGATGACAAGATAATAAAGGTGGACAGAGAGTGGGTTTCCAGGGATGGGGTATTCTTGTCTTGGTGATAATGGTCTACTTCAGCAGCCACTTGCAGTGTCCACCTTCCCCAAGAAACTCCAAAACCTTTAAACTCCCTTTATGGTGTAGTACAGATGAGGATGTCAAAAGGCAATGTCTTCATTGAACTTGTGGAATCAAATGAAGAAACAAGGAAGCCGCCATGTGTAGCTTCTCTTCCCCCCAGGAGAATGTCTCTCATCTCAAAATGTAGGCCATGGAAAGCAACCCCAAATACCCATTTAATATATTGTATTACAAGCTGTTTAATCAACTTATTAATTTCACAGGAACATGTAATACACCTTGCATAATCAGCAGGGAAGCCATTGACACTTAATTGGTTTTCTAATCAGGTGCTGTATTATCAAGATAACGTTACCTAATTACAAATAGTGCAGTCATTTTCTCATCAGTGTTGCATCGATTTTCCATACAACCAATCATGATTATAGAGAGGACGATATTGTTATTGAATGCCTTGGAAATTCCATCTGTTTTTTTGTGTTTAGTGTGTGCAGCAGACATAAGCTCTGAAGATATTATTCCGTGTGCTCGTTGTCCATGCTATTTTCTCACAGACACACCCGAAGTATTAGCCCTGGAAAAGCTGCTGGCTGTTCATTAATGGAAGAAAAAAGTCATACCCCAACCCTGTATTTAGCTCTGCCTTTCTCCATTAGCATATGCGTCAAACAATATCACTTCGAGTTTGCCCTGCGGCTCTTGAGCCCATGTGGCCTCAGCAAAGTGATTCTCTCATTTGGTCTGACTAAATTGAGAGTTAGTTTGGCCTGTGTCGGAGAAATAAAAGTGCTCAGCTCTCATCTTGCATCTCTCCTTGCCTTCCAGATGAGTTTCAGAACTTCGTTCGAAGGCTTCCCACGTTCTACGCTCTGAACACGTCCGCCATTCAATACTTCTGGAAGATGGAGCCGACCATTCACCAGCGCTACAAACAGCTGGAGCTCAGCACCCAGCAGCTCCTGAGCAAAGCACGACGTATCGTCAACAAGCTCTTCACCCTCAGCAAGAGGTGTCGAACTCAGCCCAAAATTATTATGCTGAGGGAGAGGTGAGAAGCTGATAACTATTCCTGCTGACCTTTCTTTTGATACGGATGCAGAAGTGTGTGTGTGTGTGTGTGTGTGTGTGTGTGTGTGTGCGTGTGCGTGTGTGTGTGTGTGTGTGTGTGTGTGGTTGTGTATGTAAGAAAATAAGCAAAAATTCCAAGGCCTGCAGCTACATCACAGGTCCTTTCAAGCAAGCTGTGGATGGCAGTGCTAATTTATTTTCCTCAGCCCACTCTATGCACAGCGCTTTGTTATCCCCCAACTAGGCATTATGCTAATAATACACACAATATATTGGTGCTTTGATATTCAACTGAGGTCCCACTGAAGTGAGCTATAGTGTCACACCTGATGACTTGGCTACACTCCCAGCCGAGGTCTCCTTACATCCAGGAAATCAAAGGCATCCTCCTGTGAAATTAAACTTTGCTGTGTTTAAAAAGAATATGCTAAGTTTGGGACATTTTCTTGTTGGTTAACTAGCCTGTGATGAAATCATAGACAAAAAAAAGTTTTCCACATCTCCACAGGAGATCATCATCATCATTTTTATTTTATTATTTTTCTCCCAAAAAGTCAGTCCTATCGTCTGAAGACTCTGAGTTTATGAAAAAGAAATATGATTAAGTCAGTGCAGCTGATGCAGGCAGGTTTTTTTAGGAGCTATTTCAGGTGAGAAACCAAATATTCATCTTCTGCAATGTGATTTTTAGCTGAAGCTACATTCTACCATCGCCCACCACCTTCACTTCCTATAATCCCTGTTCATTCACACAGTACATTATTCTTTATACCAGCATTTTACCAAACACCTACAAAATAATACCAGAACACACATACACATACTGTTCACCCCTGAGCTCCTACAAGTTCTACTTTCTTGTCTGTTAAACATAACAGATGCTAATGTTTTTGCATACAGCACAATAGCCAGCAGACGACAGAGTTGGTGCACATGTTTAGGGCATAAGTAACCCTTGTTTAGGTGCTGAACAGCCTAATAACATCTCTCCTTATAACTAGTAGACTACACAGAGATTTTACCACCAGTGAAATGCAAGAGCAGGTTTGGTCTCATTCAATATGTATTTTAAAGATTTACCTGTTTAGAGGCACAAAATACAGGAAAAGGGAGTGGTAACAAAAAGAGCCATTGCACCTGATTTATCACAGTAGACTGACCACTGTCACAGAGGAAACTGCATCTGAAATGTAATTTCTTGGAAAAGCAGGAGTGAAATCTGTTGCACCGTCTTATCGGACAGACACAGGGTAAGAGACTTTATCCTGCCGTGGGAGGGGGGGGGGGGGGGTAGCACAACAGAGTTACTTTAGCTCAGCTACTGATGTAACAGCTTGTTATCTTTTTTCTTTTTTTTTCTTTTTTTTTTTGCTGTAGCCTCCTCCTGCCAGGCTTATTAAATATCCCCCTTTGTGTCTGATAGCTAGTACAACAGCAATGCTAAGAAATATGACAATGAATTTACATGATGAAATAATAATTGACAATCCATAAACAAGGCACATTCACATGTGTGTTGAATCTAATATTCAGTATTTCTCAACACTTCAGCCGGACAGTATCTGGAGCAAATTTAGAGAGAGCAGTAAAAGCAGTAATGAGATAAAGTGGGAGTGATGAAAGTAAACACTTAAAGTAGATATTTTGGATCCTGCTGTGATATAACCTAGTGCTCTCAAAAGATCTAAGGAGGAGTCTGTCTGTCACTTTATATCAACGGATTGAAAGCCAAGCAGTGAGAAATAAAAGATGCAGTCCCTCCCTCAGTTGAAACATTGCACTTTCCTCTTTATCAAAATCTTTTAATTGTGGGATGTAATTTATATATTTGGTGTTTAAAACACATGCCCAAAAAGACATTAGAGGCTTACTTTGACTAGCTGCGTAACAATTTTCTTCTTCTGCACTAAAGAATACAATGATTTCCTCTGTTCCACAATGTCTTTCCATATTGCCTTGTGTGTAATGACCTATTTCATGGAGAAGGTATTTTTTTTCCATTTTTATAAAAGAAATATTCATTCATCTCTGCAGCCATTATTCACATAGTGAAGCATTGTGGTTTTTGTCAGATGAAGAAAAGGCAAACAGAAAAATATCATATGCTTTGTCACTCAATGCTGCAAATCCATTTTGGACTTTCTATTGTAGCTTAGTAGAGTCTTTGAAGATAAGGAGAGTACGTTTTTTTTTTTTTTTTTCTGGTTTTGAGCGGCACAGCCTGAGAATACAAGGTGTCAGAGTAGCAGTGATGGAGCCACAAAAAAACAGCTGATGATGGTTTTTTTGGTTCAGTGAGTAAATAAATATCGCTTTTGATGGAAAAAATGTCGTGTTATCTTCTGTGGAGAGGGAAGTTTTGCTCACTAGTGACAATTGAATCTGTGGCAGAGGGAGAAAGTTTTTGTGTGGGATTGATCTGTATGGAATGAGCTGACAGACAGTGAACAGATTGCAGACTGAACATCCAGCTCCTCATTGGCCCGCACTGCACACTGCATTGCCATGGCAGTCTATATGTCCTGCTGACACAGTGCGCTTCATGAAGGCGGGACAGCTTCCTGTTTCTTGCGGCGCACAGCCTCCACTCTGGAGGTGAGCCATGCACAGCTGACTCTGATGAGTATAGGAGAGGCTGTGTGCTGTGACTCCTGTCATATCACATCCACTGTCTTTTGAGAAAATGTCACCAGATTTTCAATTTGATGATTTGAGAACATGTCTTTTTCCTCCATGTCACACTCTGCTACACACAGTGATACTGTACGCTCACTGTGACGTGGGAATATTGTATTAGGGTGACCTGCTGGTTCAAAGCTCTTGTGTTAAAACTGATTTACCGTACCGTACCGGGCTTTGGCTCCACATGATTTTTTTTTTTTTTTTCGTCTATTTCATGCTGAAGACATAATCATCACAACAACACCAAAAAAAAAAGACACACAATCTGTCACAGTTTTAGACTGGCTCTATTTTTTTCCTTCAAATTTAGGCGTACGTGTTTACATCATTAAGGTAGAATGAAAAGCAACATTTCTTCCATGTTCACACTGCCCACATTTACGTTTATGTGGAGTCTGACAACAGAAAGGCATTAAAGGCTTAAGTACAATGGGCAACAGCCTTGAAAAAACATAACTATGTGGACATGATTTTACTGTTCTCATCAAACACCGTTAGTGTGAAATTATCACACTAACTTCCAAGAGCCCAAATTACAATCTAAAAATGTCTCGTTATAATGTTTAATCAAAGCAAAGTGCTTTGAAATGTGTTGTGTCAGATCAAACAAAGATGAACATAGTTCTAACAGACTTTCTCAAAAGTACACAGACTTTCCTGCACTGAATATGTAGCAGTTTTGAAATGAGAGGGATTCATATGCAAAGTGTCCGTCTTCTTCAGTTCAGTCTTTCATCTATTCTTCTTTGGCGGAAGTTGCACATACATTCAGCATTTATCATTCTGTTTCATTTAGTGAGCAACAAACACTGCCATAGTGTTTTTTCCTGTATGGAAATGGGAAATGGCCCCACTAAACATACTGAGGTAGGCATTTATTTTGAAATGCTGGAATATTCAGCAGACTTTGACCTAATATTCATCGTTAAAGTTAAAATTCGCAGTGCCGCACACACTATGCTGCTCAGCTATTATTTAGCCAAACAAGTGTTTGGACAAATGTTATTTTTTCCATTCAAAAGTATGCTTTTGAATGTAAATTATTTATACATGCACCATTGTTTCCCCTAAATTAATTTAGCAGCTGCACACGACCACAATAACAGAGCTGCTAACTCTGCTAGAGAACAAAAGAGGATTCAGAAGTGTGACAGATGTGGAACAAAGTGTAAGACTGATTTACGACATTATATTCTTGTCATGCAGACCATCTGCTCCCTGTTTCACAAACAATCTCAGGAATTTTGATTTACCATTAGAGTTTGTGTCTTCGAATAAATAAAACATTTGGCAATTGGTACTTATATAGTCCTAGTCACTGACTCTAAATTACTACTCTGGACTGAATCATGTATTAAAAGCACCCTTTTAAAAATCAGATATTCTGCTCTGAGGTTTATGAAACGTTGTTCTTAAAGAATATAGATTTTCTTTATCGTGACGGTTGGTTGGAGCATTAGTGGTGGCTGTATGAGACATGTCCATGGCTGTCTGTGGCCTTCTCAATGGTCTAAAGTGGATGACTGTGTTGGAAAAACACATATTCTGATTTAAGATATTTGCTGTTAGCTTAATCATCGCGTCACCTGATGAAGCAAATTAGCCCACCTTTTGGTGCTAAACTAACATTTCTAAGGATTTTTGTTGTCTGTACTGTGACGTATTTCAGAAACAAATATTTCTGCAGCCAGATTTTCTAGAAGGATCTGATCAAAACTTTCAAGGATTTGGATGGAAAGCTTAACCGTGGGCCTTGCTTAGTGCAGCAGTTGTCTCTGGAGGATATGAAGCGATACAGAACCGTGGATGACTGTTGACCTTCACCAATGCTGCTGACACCCACAGTGTTTGAAACTTAAGACCTCAGCCATGTTTTGTTTTTGTTTTTTTTGCCAATAACGTGTCTCAAACCCATGGTATCATGGATATCTGACACTTTGACCCACGAGCCAACAATCTAGTGTGATTTTCTATCATGGGAGGGTTTAGTTGTTCACCCTGAATGACATTGGATAGATTTATGTAAATGCTGAGTGCAGGATGTGTCGTCAAACATATTTTCATGTTTCTACAGAATGAGAAAAGAAAGGGATTTAGATACTAATACTCAAAAAATTCTCTCTCTCTCTCTCTCTCTCTCTCTCTCTATATATATANGGAAAGCTTAACCGTGGGCCTTGCTTAGTGCAGCAGTTGTCTCTGGAGGATATGAAGCGATACAGAACCGTGGATGACTGTTGACCTTCACCAATGCTGCTGACACCCACAGTGTTTGAAACTTAAGACCTCAGCCATGTTTTGTTTTTGTTTTTTTTGCCAATAACGTGTCTCAAACCCATGGTATCATGGATATCTGACACTTTGACCCACGAGCCAACAATCTAGTGTGATTTTCTATCATGGGAGGGTTTAGTTGTTCACCCTGAATGACATTGGATAGATTTATGTAAATGCTGAGTGCAGGATGTGTCGTCAAACATATTTTCATGTTTCTACAGAATGAGAAAAGAAAGGGATTTAGATACTAATACTCAAAAAATTCTCTCTCTCTCTCTCTATATATATATATATATATATATTCTCATGCTTGAGAAAAGCGAACATTTAAAACAGGGACAAAGGACCAAAAAAACAGAAATAAATTTTTATTTCATTGGGTCTTTAACTTTGATATGTCAAATTTAGTCCCATACTATACTATATACTATATATATTTGATCTATTTCTCGTATTTCCATTGCGCAGCCATTCCCCATATGACAAATTGTTTCCCTCCAATTTATATGTTACAAGATGGAAAAGTTTTAGTAAACGTTTGTAATTTGATTATATTGATGTTTTAATATTTACGGTAATCTTACGTGCTGCTCTGTCTCTGCTGCAGGCCCTTGAGCTACTGGCTGAACTACATCCTCTCCATCATGTACTGCAGTGAGAACAACCACATTGGTTCCTTCCTGGAGGAGACCAGGAGCTGCTCGTGCCCTTACGAGCACCCGCCCTGCCAGGCTGTGATCCCTTGCACAGTGGGCGAGGGCACCTCCTGTGCCTCGTGCTCCTACGAGAACCGCTCCCGTTGTGCCACCTGCAACCAGGGTTACATGCTGAGCCAGGGTGCATGCCGCAACGAAGTGCCAGACTCCACTGACCACTACATCGGCTTTGAAACGGACCTGCAGGACCTGGAGCTACGATACCTTCTGCAAAAACGTGACAACCGCATCAGCATCCACGGGATCTTTGTGAGCAACGACGTCAGGCTGAATAGCTGGTTCGACCCGTCGTGGAGGAAGAGGATGCTGCTGACGCTGAAGAGTAATAAATACAAGTCAAACCATGTCCACATGCTCCTGGGGATGTCTCTTCAGATCTGCCTTACCAAGAACAGCACTCTGGACCCCATGCTGTCTGTCTATATCAATCCATTTGGTGGGAGCCACTCGGAGAGTTGGATCATGCCCATAGACCAGAATAACTACCCAGACTGGGAGAGGACTAAATTAGACCTTCCCTATGACTGTTATAACTGGACTTTGTCTTTGGGCAATAAGTGGAAAACATTTTTTGAGACAGTCCACTTTTACCTACGGAGCCGTATCAGAGGGCCCTCAAGTAACGGGAATGGAACTGTATATTATGAACCCTTGGAGTACCTGGAACCGGGACGGAATCTAGGCTACATGAAGATCAACAGCATCCAGGTGTATGGCTATAGTATGCACTTTGACCCGGAAGCGATCCAAGACTTGATTTTACAGCTGGACTACCCATATACTCAGGGATCGCAGGACTCAGCCCTGCTGCAGCTGCTGGAGATCCGGGATCGGGTCAACAGGCTTTCCCCGCCCGGAGCTCAGCCTTTGGACCTCTTCTCCTGTCTGCTGCGGCACCGGCTCAAACTGTCCACCACTGACGTTGCCAGGATCCAGACAGCTCTGCAGACTTTCAGTGCCAAGCAGCCCAACTCGATGGAATACGAAACAACCAAATTATGTAGCTAATAAGTGGGCGGACGGCCAGGTGCACAGATGGCAGAGCAGTTATCACACAGGCCTGATGATGGTTAAGAGCAATTCTGAAGCCGTGCAAGGGACATTTGGGGGACATTTTCATTGTCGTCATGAATCTCAAGAGCGCATTTGAGATTGTCATGTCAGCTTTTCGTATAAATTTGTACAACATTGTAGAATCAAAGAGGATTTCACCATACTTGCCTCATAGGTTTTTTCTCTCCTGATGAAAATAATAACTCTGTCAGTTAATAAGATACATTTAAAACTCTACCACCACTGATATGTTGTCAATGTGCTGACGTTTGTAGGTTGCACAAATTTGAGTCACACATATACGTAAACAAAAGCTTTTGCTGAAGAAATATTACCCAAGCAATGTAATCATCTCACAAAATGTAGGCATTTCAAGACCAGCATGTGTTTTTGTTAGTACTTTTCTCATCATGTTTATTTTCTGAATGAACATAAATACTTGTTTTACTATCATGCCCCCTCACACACACACCTTTTAACCTGGGACATACATGATGGGAACCTCATTGTTTTTAGCTCTCCATACAACAGTAAACTCACTCTGTTTTTAAACTCTGCTACACATTTTTGTAAGAAAAGATTGAAAAAAAAATGAACAAAATAAATAAACTGAATAAATAGATGCTGTATTACTTCAGATTTGCCGAGAAAAAAATGACACCACGATCACAATAAATGTTACATGTGCTTTTATTTTTATAATGCTGTTGTTTGTGAAACAAAAGTTACAAAAACACTGTCTATAAAATGTATAAAACAATTTGTTAATACACTCAATAAAATAAATTTTTATGTGTGGTCTATAGATGGTGCTTTTCATTCAGGTGTTGCAAGTGTTTATTACTGAATAGACCTTTTAAACATAAAGAGGCCATTACATTTGGGTGTCACAGTGAGTCAGCATCCAGAACACTGAGGTGCTGGAACTTGATTGATTGCTAACACCTGTGCTTTTTCTGCTGGGACGTGTCAAATGTTGTTGTTGTTGGAGCTGTTGTCAGAGCACCAGCTCATTCACTGTTAGGTGCATCATAACCAAGATGTTTCCAGATACAAAGAACTGCTGTTAATGTAATAATGATTTTAGGTGAGAACATGTAGGATATTGGGAAACTAGAATTATATGTTGTTGTAATTATCATAAATTAGTTTTCATAATTAAGACTTAAATATGTCCATATGATGAAATGTAAAACAAGCGAACATAGCTAAACTTAAAAAAGGAAGTAATCCAAATTCAGTTTGACACGCAAAAGACTATGTGAAAAAGTTTCTGACTGTTAAAACCATGGAACTAGAAAACTGATATTCAACTATAACACAATGATGAGAATTGACCTTTTCCACAGAAGACACTCTGATATGTCACAGCAGGAAAAGCACAGGCGAAAATGATAAATTAACAATGGCTGAACTCCATTTAGTTCCTTCTCTGTCAGGGTCCTGATATTGTACATTCTGGCTCACTGCCATGACTCTTGAATAGAACATTGTTAATGTTATCAGAAACATCTGTGCTTTTTCTACTGTGACAAGTCATAATGTCTGCTGTGAAAAAGGCCTATTTGTCATTAACAACGTTGAAGCACAATTACACTATATGATTTAAGTATATATACAGTGGTAAAATGTATGTAATCAACTCCTTTGAAATTGATATTACTGTCATTGTAGGTATACAAAAAGGCTAACAGGACTTTTTACATGTTCACACATATATGTACAGTTACTGTTCCACTTTTAACAGTGGCGTCAGAATGCACTACGGAAGTCATTGCTACATAATCCAACAAGCCCATGACAATGAACCTGCTGCCAACATCGCTGGTTTTGGACAAGGCCCGATCACAAATTTATGAATCCTAGTGTGGCAAAAGCCACCGCATGTTGTGTGGATATTTTTTTGAGAACTAAATAGACTTTCCCTATGACTGTTATGGAAAAATCATACATGCGTAGGAAAAATATGTGTGTACATGTGGACAAGGCATCAGAGACCACACCAAACTAACAAAGGATCAGTTTAATTTGGGCAGGTTATCAAGTTAGTCACAAAATTAACACCAATTATGAACAGCTGATATGATCTGCTGCCCATGATATTTGTCATTCTAACTGGCAAGTACATGAACAATTCTTTGCTATTGATAATTAGCTTCAGAGCAAATCGCACATTTTGCCTGTGTCAGAACTCGTTGGGTAATACTTTTTAACATTCACACATTCTCCTTGTTACTCACACCGAAATTCACTGTAGAGGCCAGCTGTTGTAAAGGAGAGCAGCTCAGCCACAGACTGTGGAGGACAAAACACAGCTCAGCAGTGTTTATGCTGCTACATATTTAACATATATTTAGTTATTGGAATATAGAAACCAAGTCATAAAAAACAGTTCTAAAAACAACTTTTTCAAAGCAGAGGGAAAAGTGTCAAATCAGAGACATTAAGTGCAAATGCAACAATTTAGACAGCTGCATTCAAACCCATTTCATCATGGAAAAAAATGCTAAATTCAGTGTTGGTGAATATCATTAGGAGCTATTTCCCTCATTTACAAAATTGCACACTTTTTAGCATACTCCTCTGAAAACATATTCCATAGGAAAGAACAAAAAAGATTTCTTGAGTGAAACATTGCAGTAATTTTCTTGGAGAGCTTGGTAAGAGGTCAGCCAACCTGACCAAACTCTTTTTACAGAAAAAGAACTGGTAGCTGGTGTTTCCCATATAATATGAGCTTTACCTGAATCATTTAATCTGATTTGTTCCTTTGGACATCAATCCAATGAGACCTTCAAGTGACAAAATATGACAGCAGTTTACAGAGCATTTACTGTATGTCTGGTATTTCTGAACTTGTGTGTGTGATTTAAGCTACAACTGATCACCCTTGGTTATTTCTAAGAAATGTAGCAATACATAAAATGCTCTGTCGAAACAGAAGGGAAATTCTGGGCTCTGAACCTGATAGATCTCTTTTGGATGTGTGCTGATGGATGGCTGCTGGAGGCAGTGGGGAAGACAAAACATATCAAAGCCCGTTATCTCAGGTGGTTCTCCCACTGGTTTGTAGTCTGTTGTAATTTGCGGGGGTTTATGTCTTACTCCAAGCCGTGAAATAAAAGCATCACACTCCTGGTCCCTCAAGTGCTATGTGCTATATGCGTAGAGTATGCATCCCTGACTGCTCCACACGCAGCCATTCTCTCACTCCTCCCTGATGTTTAACCATTTGTTATGATGAAAGCAGTCAATGTGGGAATGCAGTTTCAGAGACTCAACTTGCCCCGAGTATTCTCCATCGCACGCTCAGACAGTAATAACTGCCAGGTATGTCAGAAAAATGCAAATCTCCTTCCTGTCAAGGATTTGGAAAGAAAGGACAGATCAGCTTACAAGTAGATTTCGAAAGATTTTCCAATCGCAGGTTTTCAAAGATTGCAGCTAAAAAGAGAAACTCTAACATGTTTCTTAAGAATGTTCTTTGAGTTTTAGTAATCCGTGTAAAATCAGACTAAAACATGTGAGATAAATTACTGACCTATACATCTGGCATATAACGTTAGTAGTAACATTGTAATGTGCCTCAGTCCAAGCAAGGGACTATATGGAATGGACTGATGAAGGGCTGAATGAAAGCTGCACTTTGGAAAAAACACTGTGCTATTCAGCTAACACTGTCATACTAACATCTAACCACAACTAATAACATTAACTATTGCATGGAAAACACATATTTTTAATGGTTTAATCAAATCTCATAAGCACCAGTGTTGCGGTCAATTCTTTTCTCATATCTGAGCTGAACCGCTGTAGAATACTAATACTGTAATTGCACTCTACCAGCGGGAATTTCCTACTTCCAACATTTAATGTAACAGAGCATATGCCCCATCATGCACTACAGTGTCTGTTGTTTTACTTTGTTGTTATTTTCCTGCATCGTGATTTGGTTTGAAATGATCCATGCCATAGCACAATCAAAAGTGGCATCTGTGTGGAATGTTTTGCTCTATGACTCCATGTAACTCAGTGAAAGCCAACACTTTTGTATGGATTCACACCAAAAATGTGATATTTTCATTAAATGACAGGTCCAAGTGGGAACAGCGAGGTTGGCTTGAATTGAAATTCTTCATGCTTTGGCAGCCATCATAATCTATCCCTCAAAACAGAAGAAAAATAAAAATGTCAAGACCAGATTTTAAAAATGGGACATATAGGTGGTTAATGGGGCATTAAACTCAGCGTTGGTGGTAACTAAAGCAAAAGACTTCCATTTAGAGTGTCTGCAGAGTCATTTATTCGAAAAGCAACCATGTTTTGTGCCACAAAGAATTTAAAAAGATAAGATTTTCTTTGACTTTTTGCTGCTTTGGTGATAAAGCCACATCCAACCTCTCGTACGGCTCATCAGACGCTCACACAGAAGCTTGCTGATGGCAGCTCTCTGATATTTGGGACATGACTAAATGATGTGGTGTTTCTGTCTGCGCTGAGGGGTGTTAGAGCATGGCCTTGAGATGAGAACAGAAATCGGAACACTTCAGCTTTACAGCCAATACGCACTCATCCCTTTAATTCAAATGAACAGACCTTTCATTCAAAGCAAATTCTGATGAAGACAGCTTTAATATGTGAATAGACTTGTAATGAAATGAACCTGCTAGGTTTCATTTTCAAGGGTACAAGGTTGAAAAACACCGTAGAGAAATACTGTAACATGACAATATTATTGAATGTATCATCATTTACTATGTTAATAAAACACATAATATTAAAAATCAAAACAGTGAGGAAAAAACAATGCCCTTCCAGATCTAATCTTAAGTAAAATCAATCCAAAATTTACTTAAAATTCCCACTCCAGGCCAAGGAGCAATCAAATCTGATGCCCCACTACACCTCAACATTGAGAGGCTAACACACCTGTGGTGGCACTTAATGAGAAAACGCGTTTTAGGCTGTAGTGAAAGCAAGCATTATGTTCCAAGAATGCGTTGGCTTCACTCCACTCACACTCGCACTGAAAGCTACTTTTTAAAAACAAAAATAATTTAATAATAGACATTCAAACACTGTTTGCAGGTGCTTAAATGTTCGTGTCACGACGATCTATTTAAATGTATGTTTTCCCAAAGTGAAAATCAAGAAATTAACAGGCCCATCTTGTTAACATGAAGGTTCTCTTTATGTTTATGTTAATAAGAAACTCCCTGCGGAGTTTTTGACCTCTGGTAGCTCTATGAAACTGTTTTTTGCGTATTCCTGTTTAGATCTATTACATCTACCTGCAAATGATTTGACTCTATTCCACTGATCTACAGGGGGCTGTAATGTGCCAAGAAATGCAGTAAGGTGCCAGCAAAGACAAGGACGAAGAAGACTGCAAGCTATTAAACATGGATGGAAATAATGATAGCAGCACTGGTGATAATTCTCTTTGGATTTAAGAGTGACACCTTTCTCAAATAAGTAATGTAAGCAGTGGAGGGTAGAGTAGAAGTACAATTACCACCAGTCAGTGGAAATAATGACAAAAAACAGCACTTGTGGATACAATTTATGAAAGCAACATTCACATTGAAATTGGGATTATGACCACTCAAGATGAATTAATGTCATTATCATAACATCACAGATTAGCATTAGACGTGCATTATTCTACCCACCCCTGAGTGTGAGCCGTGATAATTAGATCAAAATATTCAGAGCTGTTTTAACTCTCCTTTAGAATGATATATCAGGAAAGTGTACAGTATTTTTCTTGCACTCTCTTTTTGCTGCATTGCCACATACACACACTGGTGATTTGGGCCCTACCTTGCTTGAGATGATTTTACACTGAGCAAACAGTTAAATACATTTATAAGACTTAGGGTTATGATAGAGTTGATTTTGGGGAAATGTCTTGAAGAAAAAATAAATAAATATATGTTATTTTGGCAGGCAGGGAGAAGCAGCTGGGGGGGCTCCTGAGGGAAGCTGTTAGAGATGACCATGTGGGGATCTGCAGTTTCCCTTCCTTTTCCCCATTGTGTCTTTGTGCTTCCCTTTCCTTATGTCTCCTGTCTGTCTCTCGCTTGTCTGTCCTGTCTGTGTGTGTGTATCTCTGCAGGGCGTGGCTGACAGGTTGGGTCCAGCGTCCTCTCCTCCTGAGCACAGCTGCTCTCAATCAGACAATCAAGACTCACCTGCTGCCACAGTATATTAGCTCCTGTGTTCCACCCAGTATAAGATGAATTGTCAGTCTGCCTGCATGGTACTGACTGAGACCCCGAAGATTACATTAAGCATTTTTTGATTCCTGTTTTTTCCTGTAGTCAGATGCCTAACCGTCGCCTGTCTTTGTCCATGCCCTGTCTGTCTGCTTCATCTCTCATCTCTTCTCTTCATCTGGGTTCATCTTTTTGCACATTCTCTGAATACGTATTAAAACTTTTGACCGTTACCTGTCTCCTGTCTGTCGGCGTGTGGCATTTTGGGTCCTTTAAACATCAAAATCATAGCACACCTGGTCCAAGTGAGCTCGTCATGGGAAGCAAGAGTTAACCACATACACATGCCTCAATTGGAAAAGGTTACATTCCCTGACGGAAAGTTTAGGTCACATCTTCAGGTCTCATGCAACACGCAGCACCACTGTAGGGTGCTGGGCCTGCTAACCTAAGATTTAAGATTTATCATCACTCTAGGTTAACATAGTATAAAACCAAACAAAACAAACAAACAAAAAAAAAAAAAAAAAAAAAAGATCATTTTAAATTCAGAAAATATAACAATTAATTTATTTCCAAAGAGTGATAATTCATGTTTGAAAGCTAGCAGGTAAGCAAACAAATCTCTCTTTGCCTCAAAGCAGAATTTACTCTGAATATAATTAGTATTATTAGTTATACATATCAAAAATTGAAAAAATCTAAACTATCTTTGGTCTAATTTATGGCTACTTTTCCATGTAACAAATATGTGTAGCTCTCATATAACAGTGGGCCAGCTTTTTTCTTTAAAAGAATGGACTTACAACTCTTCAAGTAGCAGAATTTCCCTCCTAAGAGACAGATGGTTTGTGATTTGACAGTCAAAATATTTCTGCAATCAGCATGTGCTGCTTTGCTTTTATTGTTCACCATTGTGTTGTTTCTCCTCAGCTTAGTCCTAGCTGCAGTTCCCCACAGAGCAATCTGTACAGCTCTTTGAAAATGTACTTCATAGTTCACCACACAAGCTGCAATCAGACACAATTCCCAAAGTGACCCAGAGAGTTGCAGCCTTTTCTCCAGCGGAAAGAAAACACTCATGCAAACTCATAATGCCTTAATAGTGGCACTAAAACATAATGCTAAAGGATGAAAATGAAAGAGCGCTGTCTGCACAGAATGTGGTGGGTGAAGGTGACAATATTATCATCATCTCAATGCCACATCCTCAGAGAAAGCATTCCCTCAGAAACTTAAAGTAGGCGGTGAGACATGTCCTAGTCTGGCAGAGGCAGCCTGTGACTTTTAGAAGAACTCAAATGAAAAGATGAGAGTAATTCAGCTCATATCACAATAAATGTCTAAAACATGAAGGAGTTTTGAAGGTTATTGACATTCATGTGGCCTACCTACAGTGTACTTGAGCTGAATATTTTGAGAACAAATGTTTAGGGGTATAAGTTATTTTTATGCACATTGTGCTTCCTTGCCAGAGGGGGTAAGTGAATCTAATTTAGCTGCAATAAAACTAAATTAATGGACTACAAGCATCGGAGCACATAAAGTAATTCCATCTGAAAGTAACATTAACACAGCAGTCTATAAAAATAGTAATGTGATTGACCAAATGCAAATGTGTCACTCAATCAGCTTCTGTTCAGGCGTGACGTGCAAACTGGATCGAAGCAAGCATTGTGCCACAAATCATTAGATTTCAAGATAGCTCTGACGTGGATAAAATATTTGGGATAATGAAGTAGAAACCTTATAACCTCTCAGCCTTACTCTGAACGTTGGAACCAGCTAAGAGAAGTGCAAACCAAGTGCAAACATCCCTGTGGTTACAACTAATATGCTGTGTTTACCCTGTCCTGTTGGTTGCTTTTAAAGCTTCTTTGAGGTGAAAGGGGCCGGCCGGAGTAATGAACCCACATACAGTGGTCAGCTCTACAGAGCTGTTAAGCCTCTTTTAGCTCATTGTTTTTTATCAGCCAGCAATCTTATCTTCAGTTTTTAGAGTCAATCAAATAAAGATATTGTACTTCAATCCACCAGAAACATGATGACTTTGTAATGTCTTTGAGCTAATTGTTTTGATTTTATGGCCCACAACTTATTGGTTCACTCCCAGCACTCCCATTCACAAAAGCTCTGTTCTATTTCATGTAGGCTTTGCCCTGTAAGAGCTGTTGCTATAAATAGATTTTCTATATACCACTGTACACTTACCTCTCACAGGTCATCATGTACAGTATATAACACCATTAGCACCTGAGCTCTGCTCCTTTTCTTCAGTGTCAAGCAGTCAACAAGTGAAGAACAGACGTAATGATGAAGATGTCACACCTGTCAGCGTTGGGATTTGAAAACAAGGGAATTTTGGGGGCGCCTACCACCTTTTCCACTGTTCACATAACTCTTAATGGTGGGTGCTGTTTGAGTGAATGGCTCCTCATTACTAGATGTTACAGCTAATGTTCTACATACTACCACCTGTTTTACTGGAGGGGGATGCAACAAACACACCAACTAGGCAGTTAAACCTCCTGTCAACATAAAAGCCAATCCTTTAAAAAGACAGGGAATTTACGCAACAATATTTCAATGGGAGGACTACCATGGAAAGTAGGAGAGGTATTGAAGAAGTTCGTTTGCCCCTCATCTGTCAAACCAGCTACATCCTGCCAGCAGACCTTCACCCACATTGTGAGGCATGCTTGCTGAGCACACTGGGCTACCACCAACTTTGCAGGCTGACTGTCAGTACTCTGCACACCTGCCTGCAGAGGAGCTCAAGCAGCGAATGGGTGCCACCATGGCACACCAGGTAGAGGGTGTCCCTCTGGACACCACTGCCTAATCTGCAACTGCGACTTTACAGACATCCTGGAAAGCGACCCAGATGACAGGCACAAGTCAGATGGCTCAGCTCCCTCCATCTTGAACGGTCTTCCCAGATCTCCCATCTCCCCACTGGGACAAGGATGGGGCTCCAAATATCCAGTCTTCACCATCACAGTAGCAACACTCTCCTACTCCATATCAGTCTGCCAGCCATACACAGGCTGCCAATCGAGTGTCCACGACTTGCCGGGCATCAAGACGGCAAGTCTGTGTGGCATTGCAATGCCGGCAGAGCAACTTGCACTTTCTTGCTCGTTTTAGGTGGGGACGTTTACCACCAGGAGCCATCTGTAAAATGTCCCCCACTCTGGCCTTGCTTCACAGAGCTCTAGTCCTCAGAGAGCTACAATTTTCTGAACCTGGAAAACTGAAAGCACCGGTTTCCAGGTACAAGCCTTTCACCAGAGTCCACAAAGACACAGAAAAATGTTTTCCCTCTGTCCACTGTTAGAGCAGTGCCTAGTTACCATACTCCTTCATAAGGCAACCTTTTCCAGGAAGTGCAAGCCTTTGCCACAGACTCCTCAGGAGTCAGTGACAGTCAAATTGCTAGCTACTGACCTGGCAACTGACGGTGAGAAGGCTACGTGGCTCTGTGATGATTCTCATTGGACTGCTGAGACTTGACTTTTGGTGTTGGCTCTCCTGTGTTGTGTCATACGCTGCTGAAGTGGTTGTTTTGTTTGCCCACTGTGAAAGTCTGTGCATTCTTCTCTGCAATGGAGTGCGTACACTGCATTGCTTTACTTGTGCCTGGGTGTTTTATCCTTGGGACGAACAATCTTCTGCCTCAGTGTGTTGCTAGGCGTAAAGTACATAAGGATGTGCTATTTGTTGAAAAGTCTCCTGAGTTTTTCAGACATTCCCATAATGTAAGGGATGACAATATTGTTCTATTTATCATCCTTTTCCACTCTCTGTTTTGTGTCTTTTTGTGGTCTTGATGAAGGCCCAGTTTGGGTAACTACATATCCTAAGTGCTTCCCTATGTGCCTCCACATGCCTCTGCTGCGGCACCAGCTGTTCCAGCCAGCTGTGGCTCAGCAGGCACCATGCTTCCCTGGCAACAACCAGCGGCCAACGTGCACCTGGTCCAACCTACCCATCGAGCCACCTCAAAAATAACGGCAATATCAGTGACTATAATGGGATGCAGGGAATGTGTGTCGAGCAAAGGAAAAGCAACAGGCCTTTTGAGGGCCAACGTCTTTTCCTTGAAAAACAGTTTCTTCTCAGCCAGTTCTCTTATGCTCCTACTGAGCGTTTTGCAGCTTCTTTCACACGGACATATGCTCTCCACACATAATATAGGCTTGCCACCACACACATACACACACAGAATGGCAGACACAGTCCGGTCACGTCCTCCTGCTCTGACCTGTTTCACAAACAGGGTCCAAACACAAGGGGCTGAATGCTCATGCTGCTATGTCTTTCGAGCACCATGGCTCTTTCGAGACAACCTTCCCATGGCGGTAATGAACGAGCTATCATTTCACAGTGCCCCCCCTTGTGCTGACGTCAGCTAAGAGAGTGAGTGATCTATATGCACTGTCAGTCTCATCATCCTGTCTCTCTATCAGTGAGGACAGGAGTGCAGCAACTTTAGCCAAATCCCTAATTTACACCAAAAAGTCCTGACAAGCTCATTTGGGTCCAGAGTTATTTTATTCAAGGGATTCTTCCCCCTGCCTCACAGAAACAAGGTGGAAGAAGCATCTCACTGGCTCTGCCTGGTGACACAGGCAGACACAGTAACTGTTCATTCATTACAGAGTGCAAACACAAGACATGGCTTTGTCAAAACAGCATCTGTCTCACTGACTCTGTGATGCTATCACACAAGCCTACAGTGCAAAAGACGCACTCCACTCCTCTTTAGAGGGATGACAGCAGCAGATGCCTGCATAGCATCATCTTGGGCTTCTGAGTGCACTTTCATCCATTTTTATCCACACGTGCCTCCATGATGCATTCAATTTGAAACATGCCAGATGATGCCATGTCAGATCTTCTGCTTTTACATACATACCAAACTGCACGTCACTAGTCACATCTTTTGGTTTAATGATTAATCAACATCCCATCCTTCTACAGTGACAGTACTTTGTAATATAATATCACTAGCCCTCGAAGACTTAGCCCCCCTGCTCCACTGTCATTAGCTGAAGAATATACTGCTTTTGGGATCATAGCTCAGGTCTTGACTGTGTTTTATACTGTACATCAGGACTTCTCAGACACAACTGTAGAGTATACAGTTGGCAGGAAAGCACACTTTTACAACTGCACATATTCATGGAGATAAACCTAAATGATTGCTTGTAAACAACTGTATCAAGGGTTTCACAAATAACAGAAAGCTTGGACATCGGCCTATAATTTCTACTTATGGATGGGTCTTAATCGCTCTTTTTCAGTTATGAAGTAAAAATAGCATGCTTGAGAAAAGTGGTGAAAACACCAGACTGTTGGGATCCATTAATGATATGCAAAAGATTGTCTGAGCGAAAAAGGCATTTAACCATCACCAAGAGAAACAGTTTTACACTTTCAGTAGTCAGCATGTCGGGCAGTGACCCCTGACCCTTTCTATTGCTTCTTGTGCAATGTCAAAATATAAAATCAGCAGGTGCTATTTCAATCAGGTCTTTGTTACCTGTCTTATCAAGCCAGATCTCAGTGAGCAGAATACTGTAAAGTTTATTGGTACATTTGATCATTTACAAGGACAGTTTTGTTAACTTAAAGTCTCACATAGAGCGGTGCATTTTTAAAGCTCATGTAGAGGCATTGGTGACAGATGCAGGAATTCTGGCTCTTTTAAGAGTGCCGGTTCTCACGGCTCGGCTCTCATAAAAGAGCTGGCTCTTTCGGTTCCCAAGTGGCTCATCAGATGTTTTGTTGCTTACATTAATTTGTAATCAAAATAATCTAAAATTAAGTGTAAAATTAATTACTAATGTACAAAACATACCTTTTATCAAATTTTACTGCATTTCCTGCGGTCATTCATTTTCTCACCTTTCCAGCGCTTTGTCTGTCTCAGCTCTGTGTGTGTGTGTGTGTGTGTGTGTGTGTGTGTGTGTGTGTGCGTGTGCGTGTGTGCGTGCGTTGTGTCTGTAACCCCCGCTCCTCCCCCCTCCTGCTCAGTGCGTACACATTGAAGCCACCACACATCATGTAGTTGACCAATCAAGTGCGGCTTGAACGGAAAAAAGTCTAGAAAAAAAACAAGAAAAACCCCCAAACAGCTCCCACTCCGGCTCCCAGGCCATCGTTTACTTGAAAGAGCCGGCTCTAAGAGCCGTTTCGTTCGCGATCGACCCATCACTAAGACGCTGCAGGTTTAACATGAATAAGACTTTCTACATGAGTGTCATTATGGTTCACAGATTGTATAGATTTTGCAATTGGCCTGCTGCCGGTCCTGACTGGGATCAACCCAGGCAGAGGACAATCTGCCTGACTGGAAGTGTCAACAGAATATGATTCAATTTAGTTCAGGTTTGCAGAGAACATGCATGCTCCAGTGTGGTTTGGATGAAGGCTGTCATGTTATTAGTAATCACTTTTGCATTCCGCCTTGAGCTTGAAGGGAAAAGGAAAAAAGTCTTGTGAAGGCCTCAATTTCAAGTGTTTTGCATAATACAAAAGTTATGGCAATAATTTGTAAATATTTTTTCCTCCTTTTCACAACATAAACAGATGCCCTCATCATCACATTTGGCTTACAGCACTTGCAATCAGCAATTAATTTCTTAACTGTGCTATTAGTTTCTTAACTGTAATATATGCACTACTACAATAATTTACAGTTCACAATTAAGAATCCCACAATGCTTTCTAAAATATCAATAGACCAATGTAAGCTTAACCGTTGTCCAAAATACTGCACACCACAGCCATGTCCCAGTTCTCCACCTCCCCCCTGATTTTGGTTGTACAGATTATGTCTGTGGCAATTCTATGTCCTCTGGCCACCCACAATCTTATGTAAGGGACTGGATTGAATGTCACCAGGAGTGGTCCAACAACATTCAGAAAGAGCAACTTTGCTATAGTGGATATGTGCAGAGAGGCACGGTTTGGGGTGCATATCAAGTTCAATTGAGTTAATCCATGTTCACACTCAACACTTGATATCGGAATGCTATTGACAGCAACAGATAGCTCCTTCAGTTCATTAGGGATGTCTTTCCCATCTGAGTCTCTGTAATCCCTGTAGGCTTGAATGACTGCATGGGCTGTCAAAGTCATAGTGCTGACACAGCAATTACACTTTAGTCTCTCCATATATTGCACTTCCATCCTCAGGCCAACATTGTACAAAGCACCATCAACTCCTCGATAAGCTTGTTACATCCAGTTTTATCCGGCAACTGTCCCACTTGAGAGAATGTATGGTCCTCAAGTTCTTACAGCTAATGGCCTCTGGTTGAGTGTTTTGTTGCTGGGTTCCCATCCATTCATTGTGACCTAAACTCTTCTTTGCTGAAAGTACTCTCTTCTCCCTATGACTCCAATTTGCTCCATACCTCCTCCTGCTGTTTAACCTAGCTAGTTGCTCCTGTGGCAGCTTCCTGCTCCTGAGTGTGAACCTTGTTGGTGATTGATGGGTAATCTTAACCCTAATCAATTCCTAACCACTTGCACATAAACTACTCTAATTGGGCGGCTACTCAGATCAAGCAGAGACAAACCTGGAAGCTGCCACTGGAGCCTCCTTCTGCTGGTCGCGCTCGCCACCTTTATCACCATAACTAGCCATGTGTGTCAACATCAACATCTTGACTTCTTTTGAAGCATCATGCTACTCTTCTTTGAAAAAGAAGAGCAAATATATCTGTATTTTTAACATTTCTACTTTGCAGTTGCACACTTCTGACCCTCATTGCTTCAGTGTTCTGACTGGCTACAGCAGGTTTTGGTGGATCCATGCAATAGGTGTTGGAACACATACAGTCAAGGTTTTAGAGGTCCCAGATCCTGATCCTGCACAAATTAATGCCTTCTAACAACTTTAAGTTGATCACTGTCAGATAATGAGTTCAGCTCCTTCCATGGCCCCTAAGTGACCAAGATTAAACAGAATAATGCAAAATGAAACAGTGAATAAAACGCTGAAAACAAATACCCAAAGTTCTTATCCTGCTTCCCTTTTTTGCTAAATCTGTTCTGCTAACTCTTTGAATATGTCAAACAGTTTTGTCAAAAGCGAGCATTTCACCATTTGGAAATCCCTATCCTGTCCTATCTTATTTTTTTGTTGACTCATAATACACACGGGGGCATGTACCTAAAGTTAATTCAATTAAATGAGATATGGATGGACCAGCTAACTCTAGCAGCTGTAGTTGCTCGTGAAGCATTAATATGGGTTGGAATTGTGTGTTTGGATACCAGTTGGCAAAATTTTCTTACAAAAGCTTCTCTTCAGTTCCAAGTTGCTGTCTGAGTGTTTGCAGTAAATTCTCCCTTTTTCCACCTCCTTATCCAGTGCCGGTGAGTCAGGTGTGGGTGAAGGTGTTGCTCTGCAGAGACTCTGTGCTTGCTATCACACCCACTTTTGAACAGTCAAATCAAATTTCTGAACAGTTTGATCAAATCCCACCTGAAATTATATTCACATTTTCTGTCTCAAAAATTTGTCACATTAGGCATGTTAATGAATAAACTGTCACTGTTGCACTTCATTGTGTCTGAATACTAAGCTATATGCAACAATGCAGGCCATTGTATTATTGTAGCTGCTTTGGACTACAGAAAGCTGGTAACACACTTGTCTACAGTAACATTTATCAAACTTTTGAAGGAGGTTTAGAGCCTCTGAATTGACAATGGAGCTATTTCTGCTCTGGGCTTTCAAAGCTCTGTCAGTGACAGCAGGATGCACCATGCAGTCCTTACAGTTCTTATTAGTACTCACAGCCCATTCCTCTGATCTCTTTTCATTCTCTAAAGAACAGGAAAAGGAAATGTGAGGCTTACAAGTAAAACTACAGTAACAAAAATATGCTAACCTCATTTCTTTAGAAAATAAAACACATGTCTGTTTTTGTTCCTGCTCTCTTATCCACCACTCTTTGAACATCACAGCTTGCCCTTTTGCCCAACCTACTTATGCATGCCAGCAAAAAAGTATTTTGTGTCCATTTCTATTCCAATTGCTTATGATAGCGGGAGCACCGTGGTTTCCTCTGGGGCTGAGAAATGCTCATTTGAAAAATCGCCCAGACATGCATGGAGGTTGCCAACCTCAATTTTTGATGCAGTAGCTCATTTTGTGTGTCTTCCTCAGGAGTCACAGCCCAGCCCCACTGGAGGCCTGAACACACTAGCCAGCCAATTATCAGGGCCTTTTCCTGCACCTGCCCACTGTCGCCCTGTGTGTGGGTCTGCAACCCCTCTCCAGGCCAGGGAGCAATCAAAGCTGATGCCCCACTACAGCTCAACTCTGAGAGGCTAACAGAGCCATGGTGGCATTTAATGAGAAAAGTTCAAGTGTTTTAGGCTGTGGTGAATGCATGTGTTCTGAGGTTTTGAGTTTTTCTTTCAGAAATTGTCTGTTTTTATCAATTCACTGGATTAAGAGAAATGAGTGTAACGTTTGAAAATGCTCAAACCATCAGTAAAGAATTTCAATTCATCCAGTCGTGGATGGAAGATTAGAAGACAAAAAAGAGAATTAGGTCTACATAAGATTCCCCCGCATAGAAAAGAATCCCTTCCCCAGAAAAGAAACAGAAAAAAGAAGTAAGAAATGAACAAGCCTTACTTGTTAAATTAATATTAAAGCTCCTTTGGAAAGGTAAATTAGTAATGCTAGTAAATTTTCTTCTTACAATTTTCTTTTATTATTCATTATTAATTACAGTCAACTTAAAAAACATGAATGTTTCAGGCTACCTTCCTCAAGTACACTGATTTTGGGTTAACACATTGAAAAATCTTTGAAAAAAAGATATAAGATAAAATATATTCTCACTGTGGGATATCAAGTTAGATATGATGGTTATGGCATTTAAAAAGTCCCATGGAAATGTTGAAATACTACCATTTTGTGATTTTATTCTCTACACAAACCAGAACATAGAGCGGAAGCACTTTCCACTCCCAGCAAGCACGAATCAGTTATTACTCCGCTCCTAAAACCCTTATTTCCTCTTTCCTGCTTTCTCTCCGCCTCCACACTGTCCTTCACCATCTCCATCATTTATTGTTACCAAACACTTGTATTTTTGTTCATAGCATTTGGAAAATTCTATGTTTCGTTCAGTCTGACTGCAGCTAATGGAGTGAATAATGTGGCGGATGCTGCCTGACTAGCAATTGCATTATGGGGCATCTGCTCCTGGGATGGAGTGATCTTGGAGCAGGAGAGCACAGACACAGTGACTGTCCAAAAAGCTGCTCATTGCTCCAGGTAAAATCTCACAAGTCCACTCTGCTCATGTAAACAGACTCACAGAGTGTCAGCTGGGCAGCAAATGAGGGCTTCTGTGAACACTAGTGTGTATCAGCAATTCTGAAAAGCCAAAAAAGTCGGCATTGTGTTTCACTTTTACTGGAGGCCACTTTTGGGGATGCATTTCTTCTGCAAATCACAATAATCCAGCACGGTGATCAAAACTGATGAGCAGTGTCCTGAAGCTCTAGCCACATGAGACACGAGAATTGAGTGTCGAGGAGATAAGAGGAACAAGTTGTCAGCATGAGAAGCAGCTGGGAGATAAACTGATTGGAATCTAGATTGGATGTAAAATGGTCTGCATAAGTAGTTTCTGTCATTCACAATCAATTCTACATGAACAGAAACCCAAACATGCTTTGTGTGCAGACACTCCAATCAGCTTGTCATGTTCTTCGTGTGTGATATGACACTTTTCAGCAAGTCTGCTTGATAGCAGGCTTATAAAAAGACTGATCGATTTATTATTTATTTGTTTATTTTGTCATTAAGATTTTTCTCATTTCAGATTTTACTCCAATGAATCCTTTGATCTAGGTTTCAGGGATCTAGTCATACCATAGTCATGTTCATGATCACCAAACTACTGGTGAGTAAATCACAACTAGGCGGTACATCCGAGCCAGCTCACGGCCTGAATTAATGGTCTGACGGTGACTCATTCACTTGTCAGAAGTCCTGCTGAGTCATAGCTAACTGACACTTCCTGTAAACAATGTAGTGCAGCACGGCATTGGTATGAAAGTTTGACACAAGCTTCCCACCCATGTTAAGAGTTATAGAAAGTTTGGAGCAATGTAACAATCACAGTTCACAGTTTACAGCCAGGTAAGTATTAACCTCGTATGCTACACTGGTGGTTTTTGTATTTATTTGATTTTCTGCACTTAAAGGTGCACTATGCAGCAATTGTTGGTTACTGTTTGTAACCACAACATTGTCTCCTCTGGGGCTCAATGCCACCAAAAGCGCTGCTTGTATGTACACAGCAGGCTTCAATTGTTGGAATGTTACATTTGCTGATATGAAAGCGCATCATAATAGGTTACCTGCTGGCACTTACCTATCCAAAAGAAAACAGGCCAGCTCTGCACTCTTCATCCCCTTCCTCTCCATCAGTGCTTGTCAGCCAACTCCAGATTCACTCACTTCGTCTGCATGGTGTTTCACCTCACTATATTTGTATTTTTCTTGCACTGTGTACAGGATTTTGTAGCTTCCTCTTGGATGTGTGCCGTTAAAGGTCTGGCACCCGGTCTTTACCATAAGATAAGGGCATACACACAAAGGTTTGAGCACAGAGATGTCCCAAATACAGCAAACTTTGAAGAAAATAAGAAAATACATGCAGTGGGTAGGTCTCTGCAGATAGATAGACAGCCACACACTACCTGTGGGTCATAAGTAATGGTTGAGAGGGATTATCCTGCATAGCATACCTTTAAAAGTTCAAAAAGTAAGCCTATAGTACAGCTGAGTTTCATTCCTTAGCCAGAAGGAGGAAGAATATCAAACTGTTCTATATCGATGTGGGGTAACCTTTAATTCATATACAGTTCTGCTTGGTCAAACTAGGATTTGAAAGTCCTCTAAAATGTGACATAGTCTATTTAAATTTGTTGCACAAGGCAGACTAGTGATAAATCTTGGAGTAACAGATAGACGCTGGTCGTTTGGCCTTTATATTTATCAAAAGATGAATAGAATGACATACTATCCTGACAGCGGAGAAGTGTAATGAGTTGCAATATATTGTGACGCTCTGAAATGAAAAACAATATTCAGTCAATACCCTCACAGTAATGCTTTGGCAAAATTTCATATTGATATAATCTCCTCTGTTGATGTATGGGTTTGTAATAGTAATTGGTCTGTGCAGCTGATGACACTTAGAAATTCTGAGATAATTATTCATGATGTGAAGTTGTTAAATGCCGTCACATAGATTTGCAGATGAAGCAGCTGGCCTGTGATTCTCATTAATAAATTGGATTTACACCTTTGGAAGGAAAAAAGTGCAAAAAAAAAAAAAAAGCTATACCTTTTTGACTTATGTGTATTATTCCTTTACCCACAATGCACAGTGCATTCAAAAAAGTATTATTGAGGTACAGCAAGTGGATCTGTTATGTTACAGTATCTGAGTGAAAAGGAATACCTAATCAGGGGCTCTCAAATGTAAATCTTCAGTAAATCATCTTAGCAGCCATGGCATCTTCCAGGCGAAGGGTGACTGTTACTGTCTGATGGTTTTAATTCACCTAAAACCAATACACACATATGATATTCCCATATGATGCCACCACGTAAGCAGGGATAAACCTTAAAAAATAATACCTATACAATTGTAACTTAGAAACAATATTTCATATTTGAACATGAACAGGTATTAATGTCATTTTGCTTGAAGAAATAGTCTATATTCAACAAGTTTGCCTACCAATTTGGAATTTGGAATAGGCCAAATTAATCATTTGTTGTACTGTATTAACAACAATATTGCACTGCTTTCGTCTTGGCCCTTTGGGGCCATAGTGAATACACCCTTCTACAGTGTATTTGCATCCTGGGCTGTGGCTGGAGTGTAGCTCTGCACAGTATGTTCTAAAATAAAAATATGGATTCGCTCCCAGAAGTAGTGCTAACAATTCCTCTCTCCAACATACTAAGATATACTTAATTTTGACATACAGCACTATTCTTAATATTGTAGCAGGACATGCTCAAAAATACTGTTTTAGACTTTAGAATGGCCTATTTAAAAAAAAAAATAAAAAAAAAAGAATATTACTGAATTATAATTATAGATGTGTTCATCACTTAAATGTTGCAGCTAATAAAGGTGAACATAATCAATTATTTTTGCATCTTGTGCATTTCTCCCTTGGCATCAATGAAATATTATTTGAACCAATAACAAAGAACAATATTTGCCCCTGAACTGTAGTGAATAGAAGTATAAAGTAGCATGAAATGAAGTGCAGAGCAATTGTATTTTGTTGCTTTCCAACACCAACTGCATAAAACTCTGAAGCATCTTCAGCTGAATGTCATGAACATTCTTTACAAATACACGCTCTGTATGAAAGCAGCCTTTATTAAACACTTTGGTAGACTTTACAGGAGTTGTACATTGTTATGATTATGTTTCGTGCACTAGAAGAAGAGGCTGTCACTGTCTCCAAACAATATGAATGCATGCTGTTTGTCATCCAAGTCCATTTCTCAGGGGTATTTTCCCATTTATGACAGGATTTATTCTCTCTCTCTCTATCGCCCTCTCTCTTCTCCATCCCTCTCTCTTCTCTCCCTCCTGTTCTTTCTATTTCCTTAATATATGTCCTGACTTGCGGGCACTTCCTCATTATTCCTATCTTGATATCTGCCACTGTTAATGAGTGGAGGGACTCGAGTGGCAGAGTTTGAGCATTTGGATTAATGTGGGTGCTACAGCAGGGAAGTTTGGGAATAGTGTGTGCTCTCTCAGTTCATTACTGTGGATATATGACATTTTAAGGCTGTGAGACGCCAGGCTAATGATGCTCCCCGGTAAACACTGGAGACTGCCAGCCACTGCACCTGAGAATGTTCCTCTAATAGTACGGATGTCAACACAGTGACAGGTCCACTTCCTCTGCACCAGCGGTACTGCTGCAGTTTTACTTTTCTTTTTTTTTGCTTTCTTTTTTTTGTACAGCAAGTGTTGAACGTTCTGTTAATTGATATAATGGGCAATTTGTTAGACAGCTTGGAATTGACACCATAACAGAAACACCTGCGTTGCATAAGATAACTCAAAAAAGGCATCTACTCTGTGGTAATTGTTGAGAATACTTTGTGGTTTTATTCAGTATATCAATACCTTTACATACCCTTGAAGCTCGACCAAGCAACTTTTGCTCAATAGTGCCTACTATGGCCACAAGTGGCAATGACAGTATCATGGTGCAGTGACATTCTCTTTGTCTCCCGAGAGTCAGCTGCTTTTAAGGCTTCGGCATTAGGTCACCTGACTGACAGTGCATGGAAGAGGACCACAACATGAATATATAAAGACATTATGTTCCAAGATGACACCACATTCATTCCAATGACAGTTGCTCACTGGGCCCGATTGCTAAAAACGTTCTTCAGGCATCAATGCCTTCTGGGCCATGGAGCATGCAAATATGAATCCTCAGGCTGACTCCCCACAGCCACAAACTGCACAAAAATAATATACTGATATGGCTTTTGAGTACTTTTTCATGCATATTTGAGTCTTGTATTGTGTCTGTTTTATGTTTTTAAGACTTAAGACTAACAGAAATGTGTTATATAAACACTTTGTTACTTACTGAAGTTGAGATAATACAGTCATTTCAGCATGTTTGTGATTTTTTTTTTTTTTTTTTTTTTTTTTTTTTTTGTAGTGCTTATGAATGGGAAATTGTACTCTAGTGGTGGCCACTACTGCATCAGAAGAATATGTGTTCTGGTGACTTTCTGTTGTACATTTGTGATAAAAAAAAAACAAAAAAAAAACTTTTGAATGTTTATCTCTGACATAACAGTACCTTAAGTGGAGAATTCAATAAGACATTAAGTGTTCAAATTATCTAAAGTTTGCTAACATTAGCCAATGTGAGCTTCTGGTCATACCAGACACAGTGAGGCTTTTGAAACGGCTCTGCTTCAAAACAACACACAGGCGTGGTGGTGGCGTTTGCCTCAGTTACCACTGAATCATGAAATACATTCCAGGAAGTGCAGTTTGAGTCACAGACTCATGAGTTTGAAGGCTGATCAGACACACAATGGTTTATATCATGACACAATTAAGTTCATGTGGCAATTATTCTATCTTTTTATTTTTTGTCTAGAAATTTCAGCAGACAACAAAGGCCCTTGGCTCAGCTGAAATCATGTTGGACACTAATAGCCAGGTCAGGATCAACCTTTGTACTAGTGGCCTCCTCATTGGCAGCCCCACTGGGTCAACTGGCCTCATTCAAATTCTGGAAATGAGGGGGCTGCATTTTTTCAAGCAGGACTACTGGTAGTCTGAACACAGCCAAAGTAACACTGCAGTGGCAAAAACCCTTGAGTGTATTTTGTCTTTGAAAAGATACACAGTCTCACCTAACACCTTGTAATACAACTCAGCTCAAGTGTGACTGTTTTCACCCCTTGAACATAAAACTGTATCAGTAAAAAGGAAGACAAGGAGTTGTCGTGCGGATCATGTCTTATCAGATAAAAAGTATTGTCATTCACCTCTTAGTTGCATTTGCCTGTTAGGTATGATTTTTTTTACTCACCCTAGTATTGATCTGGTCATGCAAACACACAATGGGCAATGAGGGATTTGTTGAAAAGCATTGATCACCTCAGAGGCCTGACAGCAACCTTTTTTTTATTTGAAGTAATGTCATTGTGCAAATGGAGGTCATATTTCAACTTTATCGAGTCCTGCCCCGTCGGCACGGCAGCAACATGGAGTCAGCATAAAAAACGCCTTCGGGTAGCAAACCCAAGCTTTCTTTTGGGAATAAAATATGCCATCTGAACACAAGAAGTATTTTTCAAGCCTCAAATTGATAATGTCAACAGTGGCCCCAGCATAGCCAGCAGCAAAACCCAATCACTTCACATTTGCAGCTGACCTAATATAACTCCAGCTTGTCTCACAAAAAGCCTTTACTTGAGCAGGAGACAAATGATCTTTTGATTTGAAATGGACCATTTCCTTAAATACCTGTATTCCTAATGAGTCCACCCCGCCCTCCTCCCCACTCTCACTCTCTGCTTGTCTTGCTATTAGTGTCCAGGGAGCTAGCAGCGAGCTGCCCGACTGCCTGGCTGCCTGAGTGATTAACTAAGGCTTGGGGCTGACAGGCTAGCTACCCCTGATAGAAGCAGGAGGGGGATAATGTGGGGCTGTGTTTAGCAAGGCAGGGAGGACAGGAGAAAAAAGGTGGATCAGTTAGGAAAGGAGCAGAGAGGAGGAGGGGGAGCACAGGAGGCAGGGATTATAGAGAGAAGAAAAAATGGAGAGAGTGAATGTGGGAGTGAGTAGAGGAGTGGAAAGTTGGTCGAGAATTGAGGATGAAAATATGGCAAAACATAACTGAGGATGAGGAAACTAAAAGAGAAAATAGCTCATGAGAAAAAGACAAGATGTCGGATGGAGGCAAAGAGAAAGACTACAGCTGGGAAGTAAAGGATGATGGGGCATCATAGGGGGAAGAAATGTGAAAAGCCGAGGAGGCACAGGGGAGGAAGCAATGCACAGGACTGCAGGTGGAAGTCCCTTGTGAGAGAACAGTTAAGACTATGTAGTGATAGGGGCTCAAGCAAAACTAATGATCTCATCCAATTGAGAATAGGCCATCAGAGACCAGCTTATATCTAATGGATGGTGCAGTAGGCTGTGCAGGTGTTTCAGATAGCCTTGAGAGAAGTTCTCCCTTAAGTCTTCCTATGTATAGCACGTCTGTCGGCATGGACTTCCTCTGAATCATACATTTATGAGCAGCATTTTTGCTTTCTATGCCAAGCCGGTGACTGTTGTGAATCAAACTGACAGCTGCGAGTTTAAGTCCATGAAGCGCTGATGAGAGGGTGCAGTTTTAGAAATGATTCTCCAGTGGATGCGGAACTGAGAATGAGGTTCATTAGCACAATGGAGCAGCTCATGACAACAGACTCATGAAAAGATCTGCAACTTCTATCCACTGGCCCTTATGCATCAGTTTTGTTCCGATGAACACTTTTCAAAACAACTGAGTCCCTCAGGGCTTCTTAATTGACATCAGCTATCAAGTTGCAGCAATTAAAAATTTCCATTTATAACTTCAGCTTTAACATTGGCTGGGAGAAGTTAGACTTTGAAGTTGCTTTTACATGTTTGTTAGGATATGTTTTCATGTTGAAATCAAACATTTTTCATTTTCATACTCACTGAGTCCAGAATATTTGTTTCCTAATCATCAGCAGTCATTACTTTATTTTTCTGTATAGTTGAGCATCCTGATTCTCCATCATTTTCTCCAAATAAATGCATGCAAAAAGTCACTGGTCAAGAAAAGATGAATGTTACTGCGCCAGCATTTTTGTCAATCATTATGCATTAGCTACAAATACAGAGTATATCACACCAACTTTTTTTTCCTTCTAAAAAGCCTGGAGAAATCCAATAATTTCGGTAGCAATAACTATTGAAAAATTCTGAGGGGACAGATAAGATTCAGGATTGGAGCTGCACAGCACATTAATTTTCTTTTCTATATGAAATCATGGTGGCAGCATTTTCCCCCTAGAAAATGCTTGGCTCTGTATTTTGTCATCTTATTAGTGTCTTCCTGTCCTGCCGCTGCTGTGGGTACTTTCCATATATGACAATCTGACAAGCTGTGGAAAGCCACTGGGCACTTTTAGGTGAGAGTGTCATTGAGGAGCGACGGGAACTATGTTGAAAAATAATAAATTCTGCACTCAGTGAAGCCTGTGGGATATCTTCATTTATGCTTCAATACCCCTGGTTACTGTAATTTCTGGTCTTAATGTGGAGGTAGATATTAAAGACAGTATTCACTGACAATTTGCCAGGAAGGCTGGTTACATTCACATTTCACATTGCTGCAATAAGAAAAGAGAAAGTTACATTGTTTCAACTAACGTGTGCTCTACAGTGCATTTGTCATTTGTCTTTTGTCCCAATTAAAGCCAAACAAGAGCCAGACACTTATACAGAATGTGCATGTTCTCTGTAAAAGGTGATCACCAACTAGGATCAGAATACTACAACCTGTCATTTTCCATCTCAGCGACTCTTCTGGCATTGTCCTTTGAAGTCCTCTCGGAGGCATTCAATCATGGTTAATTAAGATAATAGAAATGTTAATGGCAGGAGTGCAAATCACAACATTGAGAAACCATCAGGAGGCACACATACGGACAGACATTAATTATAAGGAAACGTTGTTGAGTTGCAGCTTGGAAAAGTAGAAAAGTAGCCCTTTGATTGTGGACTTTCATTAAGGGATATTTATTGCATACACACAAACATCTGAAAAGAGCCAGTGCTTAAAGATGCACAATTCTTAGGCGTTATCATCCATGGCTGCACTGAAGAAGACTGACGTGCATGCCTTTACACAGTGCAGCCAATTATTTCCTTCTCGAAGCGAGTGCTGCAGTGCTGACTCTCAAATACTGACACATTCAGCAACAGCGTTTGAAGAATATTTTCCCCCTTCACCTTCATACTGTCTAAGAAAAAAAAAGGCTACTTCAAACATGTGCCTTTGGAGTCAACTTATTTCTGTCAGATTTGTATCGAGTTCTCCACAGGCTTCATTGCAAATACGTTAAAACCTGCAATTATTGTAGTTATCCTTTCGCCTTCTTTGTTGTTGCTGAGGCTCTAAGGAGAAGCAAAAGGTGGAGGCTGCATACACGCAGAGTTCAGTCATCAGGGGCGATGACAAAAGGAAATGGAGCCTAAGGCCAAATCTTGCTTTCTCCTCTGTGCCTGCATCACATGCAAAAATAGGGTTCATACAAATCTATTTGAAGCATGATTTCATAATCACATCAAATCAACCTTATGCACGTTTCATTGTAAACAATCTAAAACACTGCCTAATGGGAAAAGGCGGGCAGGCATCTGTCGCTGCAGTGCTTCGCTTTCTCTCAAGCATATTCAAAGATCCTCTAAATCTGCCTGACTAATCATCAAAACGATGACAGTTTCTTAAAGAGCGATGATCATATGGTGGTTTTGCCTGTGTAGACTTTTTTTCTGTTTTGCCTGAGGGGGACCTAGAAAGATCTGAGAACTCCTATCTCCATTGTTCCCTCCTCAATCCACCTTTAAAACCTTTTGTTCCTTGTTAATAATAATAAAAAAACCTGCACACATAATCCACAGTAACATATGTAAACAACATGAATATGTGCATCATGTCTTCAGAAAACCCATCATAATGTGCATACAGTACTTTTGATGCTTGATTGCAAAGTTGTGAACAGAATGGCTGCTTTGAGTAAAATCATTTTTCCATGGAGTTTTTAACAGTAGATTACCTCAAAATCACTTCTTTCTCTTTCCCATTAAGAGACTTTGAACAGCATTTCACTGACATCAGTTGATTTATAGAGCTACATCCACAGCATTGCTGCACCTCCTTGAAAAACAAAAGCAAGAGCAAACAAGAGATGCCTATTCTACATGTCAGTAAACCACAATTAGGGAGGGAAAAAAACAATGACAAGCTGTCGCTGCGCTGCCTTCACCCCCCTACCACAATGCACAGCATGATCCACTGGCTGGCTGCTTTCGTCTGACTAAATGCTGAATTTATGAGTCTTTAAATGAATACATTAAGGAGGGAGGATTTACATCCTGCTGTGGTGACTTAAAGTGTTTTTGTTTAGCATTTGTTCAGACAAGATGACACTGAATATTTATGATTTGTCTTAATTTGCAGAGAGCCAGGCAAACTTCACCAATGACAACAACATAAGTATGTAAGATTGTCACAAAAAATTGTCTGTCCTTGCTATGGGAATCAGCTTGTCCATAGACTACTTTTTCCTTTCTCAGATGTTTGCTAAACGTTTTCGGACAGCCGCAGATCATTCAGGCAACACCTAACAAAAACTAATGCCAGGATCAGACTCCACAACATACATGTCTTTCCAGATGTTTTCTCTGTCAGATTAGGTGATCATTGCTCTGCTGTGGCCTGGCAAGAATAGGTCAGACAACTCAGTGAACCCTGACCAAAAAAGCTTGTGGTCTTTATAGCCTAGAATCCCTGTTACTTACATCCACATTGGGCAATATAGCATGTCACAACTCATGTCCAGCATCAACATTAATTGGTGCAGAATGTAAAGGCACAAATATACGAATTTATATTTGCGAATACAGAACACAGACGCTCCAAGCTAATCGATTTCACACATTGTTGCTTTCTGGAACATGTAATCTGAAAAGTCTTAAAACAATGCAAGCACGAGCTGCAGTCTGAGCACTGCATCTAGGGGTGTTGAGAGAAAAAGAAAAAGCTGAGTCATTCTGTTTGGGTTCACCTGTGCCCAAAACAACCACGGTTTACCAATTTCATGAGGCTCTGAACATATCCATATCATGCATGTATAAAGAGAACTGTATGTCGAGACATGTTATGAGAATTTGTCAACTCTTCATTTAGACAGGACACAAAGAAGATCTGGCAAGAAGGGCCAGAGAAAGACTTCCTGGATTAGGAATATCAACAACCATGATATTCAAAGCATCATGGAGCATGTCATACTTGTCAAAGTGGTTGTCTTTCAAAACAACATGCTGCTCAGGGTAAGACTATAAATTGTTGGGTCTAAACATCTGGCGGCTATTAGGCCATTTTTGGCTGACACTGTGTTATCTGACCTCCCCCTGAGACGGTTGAGCACCGCACAAGTTCTTACATTTGTGCAGCGGCTTCCAGCCTGATGGAAAATAGCAACAGCTACTTAATTATTAATCACAAAAGGACCAAAGGAACAAAAAATAGGGTTAGGGTCAGCCATCACTGCTTGCTGGTTGCTCCTAAAATGAAATGCAAAAATGGTGAGGTTGCTTTTAGCTACAATGCTACACAGATTTGTACTAAAATAGACAAAAGATCAAGGACTTGTCTCAAGAAATTATCTTTAAATCAAAGGTAAAGACGTATCTGGTTGTGATTGTGCTTGATGAAACTTGAGGCAGCCACTTCTTTTACTATATTATTTTATTGACTTGTTCTTTGTTTTTATCTTTGTTTCAAACCATTTATTCTGTTGTTCCAGTGTTAATGTCTCATTTGTATTTTTATTGCCTGATGTGCTAATGCTGCCTTGCATCCCTTGGTGTATGACTGTGTCAACAAAGTTCAATTGACTGATGATTTCATGCAATCTCATCATGTAACCTTAAGATTCTCCAGCCTGAGTGAATGCAAATGATAAGGACCATTCAATCAAAGCAAACACTTACATTATCTACTCTTTCAGGGTCATAGTCTGCTTACATTAAACTCTCCAGATTTCAAGTGTTCTTGCATGGTTCATCAGCAGCATACATCTTCTCACTGAAGCACACAAAGCACAATGTACAGAAGAGGGTTAAAAGGGAAGGGGACAGGTGCTACTCATTTAATGGTTCTCAGACCTGTGAAATTAAAGGTGATTGCCTTGTGGATAACAAACCTCCCAAGGTCCTACAAGAACAAACATCTTAAGAACATGACGACAGATCTTTAACTATATTAAGTCATGCAAGTGTTCAATCTGCCAGCTCCTAGTTGCGTGCAAAGCATTTGGCCTACAGATTTCTAGTAAGATATAGTCGACTGTGGTTCAGGGTGTGATTAAATAAATGTTTACCATCATTCAGTAAAGGAGGCAAAAGCAGTGCTGCAGTTGAACAGAATGACCTAAAAATGTAGCTGTGTATCACTACAGAAAAGTATAATCAAATCAGAATTCTCTGTCATGTTGTGACATTACCAGAAGTAGATCCAGTGGTAAGATTATCACACAAGTTTTAAACAAAACCGTGGAGTAGTCAACCTGACTTGGAAAAGTAAATGAAGACAGATATTTATCTATTTAATTATTTATTTATTTATTTATTGCGATATCACCAAGTTACAAGTTTCTTCAGTTATCAACTGAAAAACTAAACTGCTGAATATATCACTTTTCATATCTAATTAAAATAAAGTTGTAACTTCAAACACAAATCAATACAGTACCTGTGTTGGGGACTGTATTTCCATCACCTCAGATCCAGTTTTTTATAACTGCGGTGTGAATCCAAATGACTTTACAAAAACCCAAACAAAACTGATTCAGTTTCGGTTCAATCCCTTCCCTTATTCTAGCTATCTACCCTACAGATATCATCAGCTGATACTCCACCATTAACTTAGTTATTTCATGTCAGCTAAAGATAACTAGCTACACTAGCTGCTAATTAGCTTAACAATCAAAACTTACTGATAATTCTGCTGAGAAGTGTTTGTACAACCTGCAGCACAATCCAACTCTTAAAAATGCAGACAATCAATCACAAAGGTAAATAAATGTTGAATTCAGGTAATATGGGACGCTTTTTGGTAGATGTTCCAGCAGACTCACAAAAACAAAAAAAGTTGATTCACTCCAGTGATGTTTCTCTAAATTATTTTGGGTCTTATTAACATTTTATGTGAAAATTGGAATACACCATTTTTTAAAAGTTACACTCCTTCAAACACACCATGACCCACTCTCTCGCTCTGGCAGCATGTTCAGGTTTTGTGGGACAGCTTGTTTGGTTACTTGGGATTCATTAAAAAAACAGGCTTCTTTTCTTCTTAGGAATTCAATATAAAAAACTATTACATAAGCTATTCATTTAAACATGCTGTGGCACAAGAGCAGTTTGGTTTGACAACATTGTCTTTTGCTTTTCCTTTGCCATTTTTTGCTGCCTTAACAAAGAGGAAATGCTCCTGGCTGATCAAGAGATACAACAGTGGCTTTGTATGAGGCTTCCTCATCGTCCTCTCTAGTCTTGGTACCATTATCAGATTGTGGAAGCTCACTGGGGGCCTCACTGGCTTTTGGTCTCTTTCAGTTGATGTTCATGGAACAGCATCATCATCCTGGCCTCTTCCAGTTGATGTAGATGGAACGTCTTTATGCTGCAGCTCTGCAGGTTGTGGTCCACTTGTGATTTTTACCTCCAGGGTATCCATACCCTGCATACTGATAAGACTTCTCCTTGGTGCATGTGAACAGGGACTAGGGGCTGCAGTGCTCTCTCCATTGTTGTACTGGGTACAAAGAAGTCAGCAGTGATGAACAGAAACATCTTTTTTGCCTTGAATCCAGACTGTGTATTCTCTACTATGGTAGTTTTTTTCCCCCCAAGCTTTAGTGAATACTGAAAAAAACTTTGGCAAGCTTCATTCCACAGGACTGACGTTATCCATCTTCCTTCTTTCCTCTTTTCTTGACTTTCTCTGCCTTCCACTGTCTTTGCCCTGTTTTTCCTGATGCCGTTATCTGTATTCAACATCAGTTTCCCTTGCCAAAATTTAGCCTAACTTTAGAGCGTTATTTGACCCCATCCTTCTTTCAAGTTAGCATGACATGGTTGGTATCAGTGGATAGCTGAGGTTGTCTAGTTTCCCATGATACCATTATCTCTATGCTAGGTTAAAAGAATTGTGCACCACAGCCTCTAAAAAAAAGAAAAGTCAGCTGAGAACATTGGATGCCTAAAAAGCAGACTTATAAGCATGTCTCAGACCAGTTGTGCTTCAGGCTTTAAAATAGCTCTGTAGGCTGTCTGAGTTTGAGTGGTGTGTGGTGGGTAACTCATCATGTGAACATTTTTTTTTCTTTATATAGGTGAGAAACTCAGTGTTATAAACATGCCCGCTGTGACCATCGAGGAAGAGAAGATGTAGCGTGTTGTCATCTTTTTGGCAGCTCTGACACAAAGGTTTTCCCACCTCGATGAGGTGCTCTTGTCACAGTGCATTCAGTCTCTTACCTGCTGCCATTTCCTTTTCATCTGTTTGCCTGCCCAGCCAGTACTTTTTTGCTCTCACTCCCCTTGCTAGCCACACCCACTGGTTTATTCACCTGATCTTCATCCCTAGTCAGCCAAGTATTTAAGCTGCTCTCACTCACTGACTCATTGCCAGATTGTTTTTTGGGTCATGCAAGACTCTCCAGCGTTCATTATCGCACTGATCTCTCGTTACCAGACCTGCCTGCCTTTAACTTCGTCTGATCTCCTGTTCTCTGATAAATACCTCAGCCATCAGTCTCTGACCAAGTGTTTTGCCCTGCACTTCCTGGATCTCTATCTGTCTGTAACTGTTGAATGTTCGGTCCACCAAACATTTTAAGAAACTCTCAATAGTTCCAAACAGAACATTGATCTTGCTGCACCTTGTACCTTGAGAGACAATAGGTCCAAACAGAACATCAATCTGTACTACGGCTTATTCATCTCCATCACGCCTAAGATCAAAGCCAGTGAAAGTGACTTCCGTCGACTGGCGGTACTACAATTGGGTCCTAAAGCAACCTGTTACAGCTCTGTGTTGATCCATCAATTGTCTGATATTTTCACAAGGACATTGTCAGGGGACCCATAGAGCTACTCATTGCTTACTCCTCTCCATTTGAAAATGACCATCAATTATGCAAATATTCCAAAAGCAATAAAGGGTGTCAGGATGGTGACCATCTCCCCCTTCTCCCCTGCTGTTATCTGATAGTAGGCTTTCCAAGCTTCGCCTATTACATGACTCAAAGAGAAGTTGCCCTGAACATCCGTATCATCGCAGCTAGGTGAGAGAGAAGATGTTTTATGCCCAATTCTGTGAGCAGTGCCTTGTAGTCTCTAAACCACCTCCTACAACTTCTAGGGTCATTCGAGCTGCCTTTGCGGTGGAGAGAGACTCAGGCTTCCTAATACTAAGGTGTGAGTTTCAATTCATGAAACCCCGAAACCAGTAGTAGCCAGCCTTCCTTTTTGCCTCTGTAAAGCCATGGATGCCGTTTCGTCTTGGCATTGTCAAAGGCAAATATTTCAATGTCAGCAGTTTGGTGTAGGAAACCTCACTGAGACAACATGGTCAGCATGTTGGCAAGCTCTGTGTCTGCTTCAGAGGGCAGATAGGGCTTTCTGCCAGAGGCATGTGAGCATGCACTGATGATTCCTTTCACCCATTTCTGCAGAGTTGATTTGGGGACATTCCAAGCTCTGGCTAAAAAATGGAGTTCAGGGTCCTTTCCTGACTCCATGTCCCTCCTGCATTCATCAAGTGCCCCTTCATTCCTTTCTCACTCCCCAAATCAGGTCTTATTCCTTTCTCCCTTTATTCCTCCATGACTATGTCCATGGTCCTTCCTTTCTCTTTTCTTCCCTTTCTCTTTGCCCTGACTTTCCTTGTGCCATTATCTGTAATAAGTAGTTTTACAAAGGTTGACACTTTACAGAAATATTTGCATAACATCAACTTTAATGAATTTCCCTCAAAAAAGACTTTGGCGCATAATTTGTCCCCCTTCCTTACTTTCTTCAAGCTAACATAACATGGTTGGTATCAGTGGAAGCCTGAGGTTGTGCAGTTTTGAATGATATCACTATCTTCATGCTAGCTTGGAAAATTAGTGCGCCACAGCCTTTTAAAGACCATAATGTTGGCAGAGATCACCTGTGATCCCGTGGGTCATGACAAAGCTAGGTGGAAGGGTAGTGGGAGTTTTGGCAGGAATCCAGTGGTTAAACAACTTCGTTATGATTCAGTAGCACAGGTTGTTACTTAATTTCAGACTTCCTATAAAGACAGACAACGGCCCCTGGGATGATGTCAGACCAGTCTAGTCAGACCAGTTAGGCCGGTCGAGACGCTCAGTCCACAGCTCATGCTGTAAAGCTCTGATTGGACAGTTGATTTGTTTGAATTGATTTTGTTAATTTGTTTTTCAGAGATATGCAAAGAGAGTCACATAAATACAAGTTCAAAATGCTTGATTGTCACATGATTCACATAGACAGATAGTTCCAGGAAGTTCTTGATTGGCAATTTGAATGTTTAAATTAAGACAGACAGATAACTCACAAAGTTTTAAAAAGTACAACTTTCTAATACTTGAGGATTAGCACAACCTAGAACTGCATTGTTGATGTTCTTACATTTGTAGGGGAGTCAAGAGCAACCACATCCTAATGTTCAGGGAGGAGGAGGGAAGGAATGTTTCAAAATTCAGATTAGATGGTGGCTGATGCAACACAATGTGTTGATGTGTTGTAGGTGGTGCGTTCTCTTGACTTAAACTGGAGATATTCAAGACAAATAATGCTAAAGTGATAGTATAAAATGAACTACTGAACTGTATTGTGGTCAAGATGAGAGCCCTGAGTCAGGATGAAACTGTTTTGCTGATCTGTCCCAAAAGGATTTTAATGTAAAAATTATTGTGGCAGGGACATACCAAGATTTGTCTCGCAAAACCTGGATGGGCTCATTCCTGGGGCCCTCCTACCATGGACTTCAGTGGTGTTAAGGATGAAGGTCAGATGTCAAAAGTAACCAGTGAAACTATGAACAATAATCGAGGGTAGCCTAAAGCTACAGTTATTGCTCCATTGTTTTGGACCTCAGGACAAACACAGTATCCCGCATGGAGCATTGTGGCAAGGGAAGGACATCACCTGAAGTCAGTGCCTGATAACTCCACTCCACTTATGAAAGTGGCTTGCATTAAACTACAGTGGAACATGGAACTGGCATGGGTAGTAACATACAAGCTGTCAAAACAAAGAAGATGAGTGTATTTGCAACTAGCTTTCATCCAGGCGACCGACACATCACTATAATATTGCACAAGCAGCAATCTTCTGAGAGGCCTGTTGTTTTTGTAATCTCAGCATTTCTGAGAAAATCCAGTGTTTGCTGCTAGCATTAGCATAGCCAGTGAGTCGCCATGCCCACACTGGATGCTGCTGACTCACCTGGACAGGTGGAAAAACTGTTAGACAAGGCATACAGAAAGATCGCTGACCTTCTCGAGGACAAAAAACGGATGTTGAACCAGCTGCAAAGGAAGGATTGCCTGCTGACCACCATCAGGTCTTGTTTCCCAACGCTGACCAACTGACTGGAGACATCATGGATCAGTGAGTCTGCACCACTGAACACCACCTTTGCACTCGGGAACACAGTTGTCTGGGAACCGTCCTCCTCCTGTCAACAACCCTCCTGCTCCACTCCAAACAAGGAGACCCCCTGGACTGGTTGTGAAGTGGTTGTCCGCAGTCGGAAGAGGGCTCCAAGCGCGAACAATGGTGGGGCTCCCTCACTCCCAAGCCCACTGCTCTCCTACAAGTACGCGGATTTGTCCGTGAGTGAGAAGCCAGCGGCCCAGGACCAGCACCGTTGACGGACACCTCAGCTTTCCCTCCACTCACAGCTAGCTGCCCTCCAGCAGAATCCCAGGTGGTGTCCGGCAGAGGGAGAGCTGCGGTCGATGATACCTGCCCCCCCCCCCCAAAACTCCAGAACTGCTTCGACTTGCTGTCATAGGCCGGCGAGCGTGCAAGCGGGCCGGTCTCTTCCCAGTCGGTGCCCGGTAGAGTGGAGTCAGAGCCCCGGCCCTCCTCTAGGGCACCGTACACCTCTGCACACCAGAGACTCCTGAGGGACGCAGTGCGGAGACACTCCGGGAGTCACCGCTGCCCTGCCCGTGAGTTTGCCTCTAAAGGATCCGGCACCACCGCCTCTCCTCCAGTCAGCTCCGGATCACCTGCATCAACTCCTGTCGGCACGCAGACCCCCTCCTCAGTGCAGCGGCGGAAGGGCAGAGCTTTGGCTCTAGCCCCTCACCTCCCTGCCCAGCACCCGGAGCTGCCCTCGCTCTGGACTCCAACACCACTGGCTCGGCCCACCTGCCCCCCCACCCCACCCCCCCCCCGTCCACTGTTCAGCCCCACGACACTTATCGTGGGGGACGACATCATCCACAATGTCTGCTTCTTCAACGCCACCACACAGTGTTTTCCCAGAGCCACCATCGCTGTCATCACCTGCACATCACACAACCTGGCTTTTATTGACAACTTTATTTCAACTTTTTATGAAATCGCCCTTCCTTTTATCACCACGACGGACTTCATCCGAGTCACACCCACGTGATTGACTACCTGTCACACACACACACCCCACACCCGACCCAAATAAGTACCGCACAGCACCACCCACACCATCCCAACCATCATCTCCTACAGATCGCACAAACCCAGGACTATTTTTAGACCACGCACACACACTGTCTTTACACCGATTCACTACGATGAGCGCACGTTCAGTATGAACATTAACGTGATGGTGCTGAATGTGCGCTCTTTTTTAAACAAGACTTAGAGTATAAGTTAGACTTTCTTCTTTTAACCGAGACATGGCTTGGCACTGACGCACCTGCTGTTCTCACTGAGGCTTCCCCACCAGGCTGGCCAGGCGCAGCGTCCGCACCCCACTGCAGTGGGACTTTTGTGCAGCGCAGGCGGGCGTGCAGCGCACTTGGTATTTTGGTAAACTGAGGCGCGGGCAGTAGGGGGAGGTGTCAGCATAATCAGCCGGCGGATTTGGATTTGTAAAAGTGCGCTGAAAGCTCGCCACCCCAGACCTGTGCCAGCGGTGCACCACTGGGAAAGTGGATTTTCGTAAACCAGCGGAGTCGTACGCCCACGTCACCAATACCTCACAGACAGGTTTCCACAGTGTCTGGCATTTCACTGCGATCAATAATTAGTAACAGCCACGATTCAATGCAACTATCTGAGTCATCACGTACAGTCAGACCTAAATTTACATATTTTGATCAGTATCTTGTCTGACCACATCGCAAGCGCGTTCGGCACGCGTAATGGTCACTCAACCTGACCAAATGTACACGGGTGAAACAGGGATGCAAACTAATCAATTAACGTCGCTGTGCCAACCAGAAACAGCCGTGGCATCCTACAGAGCATATATACTGCATCTATCTCAGAGTACTCGAGAGACAGAGAGAGACAGACACACGGAAAAAACGTAAGTGATGATCATTGTCCGCCACGTCATTTCATTCCAAATACAAATGTTATCATTGTAATGCTTAACGTTATCTACAAAGATGGAGTACATCATTGCTTTGAGGATGAGGAGGAGGAGGAGGAGGAGGCCGAGGATTTACCACCTAAGGACCTCCTCCTGGGAGAAGTTTGGGCATCGGACAGTTTCCTGCGCGGGCTCAGTCATCCTCAAACTGGCCATGCACCTCGCCAGTGGCGTTTTTAAAGGTGAGGAGAGGAGTTGCGCTGCTGGGTGGGACTGAGATGAGAAGGGGGAGTAGTTGCGCCGGCAGCGCAGTGCACGAAAATACCAAAGTCTGCGCCGCCCCATCGGTGAAGCGGACCTGACTTTGCGCTGCGCCTCTGCCGCGCCGGCAGCGGAATCGAAAATAGAGCCCTGTGTGTTTTTTAACATCACCAGTTTTAACCAGCGCGAGGCCCCAGTGAGAACAGTGAGGAGGCGCTACCTAACTTCTGAAGTGGCTGTACATTTTATTGAGATTTTACAGAGCACTCCTGAAATTTTACTTGCACCCTATGATTTTATCATTGATAATTTTAACAGCAAACTGAAGTCCACTCTCGACTCAGTAGCTCCACTTTTAACCAAAACAATAAAAAGAAAACCTACACCCCTGTGGAGACACAATGATAAAATAACTGAACTAAAAAGACTTTGCAGGAGTGCCGAGAGGAGATGGAGGAAATCAAAATTAACAGTCCACCTCAAGATTTTACGGCAACAACTCAAAACCTACAATAACGCAGTTAAACAGGCAAGAATTTCTCATTTCTCACAACTCATCATAGACCACAAAAACAACCCCAGGTTCCTCTTCTCCACCTTTGATATTTTAACAAGCACAAATTTTTAATAAAGCTTTTAACATGCCATCTGACGCTCTTTGTGAGAACTTTGCAGACCACTTCAGAACCAAAATCAAGGACATCAGATCCAGCCTTTTATCCTAACAAGTTTTATCTGTTAACACTGAATTGTTGTTCTTGCCTGAGGAAACACTGGAGAGTTTTGCCCTGGTTGGTGCGAGGACACACAACCTGCCTTTTAGATCCAATTCCCACATCACTTTTAAAATCATTTTATGGATTCTTTGTGGAACAATTTTTAAACATTATGAATTGCTCTCTTCCGACAGGTGTCTTCCCCACTGCTTTTGAAACAGCTGTGGTGAAGCCCCTTCTGGAGAAGAGCACTTTAGACCCCAACGTTTTTAATAACTACCGACCTGTATCCAACTTACCCTTTTTAAGTAAAATTCTAGAAAAACTGGTTTTTAACCAAATCAATGAATTTTTAAACAGAAACAATATTTTAGAGAAATATCAGTCTAGCTCTAGGATGAACCAGAGTACTGAGACAGCACTTTTAAAGATTTTAAACGACATCAGGTAGAACTTAAATAACAAGAAACTCACAGTCTTGGTTCTACTGGATCTAAGCGCCGCCTTTGATACAGTAGACCATCACATTTTATTAAACAGACTCAGACACCTGGTTGGCCTCTCTGGTACTGTTTTTAACTGGTTCCACTCTTATCTCACAGAGCGATGTTTTTATGCAAGTATGGATCCTTGTTCCTCAGGAACCCATGAAATTAGGTTTGGGGTTCCCCAAGGCTCAATTTTAGGTTGAATTCTTTTTAATCTTTACATGCTTCCTCTGGAGGCCTGGAGACGTCATCAGGAGACACACCATCAGTTACCATAGCTACACTGATGATACACAGCTGTACATTGCCGTGTCTCCTGATGACACAGGGCCAATAGATACCCTTTTTAACTGCATTTTGGACATCAAGTCATGGATTGCAGGGAATTTCCTACAGCTCAACCAGGACAAAACAGAGGTCTTAGTCATTGGTCCTGAAGGTCAGACTGAGAAACTTTTACCAAAATTACAAGATTTTAAACCAACACAACCTGTAAAAAACCTGGGGCACGAAGCTCAGAGTGGACTACCAGGGGCACGAAGCTTTAAAGTGGTTGACAGGGGCACGAAGATTCAAACTGGCTACCAAGGGCACGAAGTTTAGAGCGGGCTACCAGGGGCACGAAGCTTAGAGTGGACTACCAGGGGCACGAAGCTAAGAGAGGACTACCAGGGGCACGAAGCTAAGAGAGGACTACCAGGGGCACGAAGCGTCAAATGGACTACCAGGGGCACGAACTCGCCCCTGATTTTTGACTCTGAGCTGACATTTATCCCACATATCAAAAATATAACAAAAATAGGCTTTTATCATCTTAAGAACATAGCCAGAGTCTGCCCGTTTCTCTCGCAGGCCATCACAGAGGTGCTGATGCATGCTTTTATTTCCTGTTGTTTAGATTACTGTAATGCCCTGCTCTCTGGTCTTCCTAAAAAGAGTATTTCAAACCTCCAATTACTTCAAAACTGAACCGCACGCGTGCTGACAAAGACCAGAGGGCGGGCCCACATTGCACCCATTCTACAGTCGCTGCATTGGCTCCCTGTCCACTTCAGGATCAATTTTTATTACTTTTTAAATGTCTTAACGGCCTTGCACCCTCTTACTTATCTGACCTGCTTTTACCGTATCAACCCTCTCAGACCCTGAGGTCCTTCGGCACCGGCCTTTTATCCATACCAAAAGCCAGAACTAAAACCCACAGAGACTGTTGATATTTTTAAAAGAAGGTTAAAGACACACCTTTTTAATCAGGCTTTTAACTGACCTTTAAATTCTCTTATGTTCTTATCATTTATCTTATGTTGATGCCTTTTATTTGCTGTTTTATATTCTGTAGTATTTTATCCTATTTAATCTACTTTATTTATTATCTTATGTATTTTTCTTCCTTTAACTGTCTAATTTATTTTAGTTATCTTATATCATGCCTTTTACTTTTAACTGCAGTGTTTCCTGTTTCCTCAGGGGGGTCCTGCACACTGAGAGTTGTGTCTGGTCTGCTGCTGGGGGTGCTGGTCCCGGGTCCCTTTGGCCTGGCTGGGTAGGGGGCTCCCTACCTTGGTGTGGGGGTCCACCTGTCTGTCGGAGTCGGGGGGGCCCGGGTGCCGGCGGTCATAGTCTGCAACGACTCCTCTCAGTGTGGACAGCCCCAAAGGTGGCGTTTTTCACAATCCTCAGTGCCATGCCCTTGATCTGAGTCTTGATACCAATAGCCTCAGTGAGTATTTGAAAGAGCAACTTGGTTGGGAGATTATGTGTCGAATGACTGTGTCGGCACGTAGCAGATTCAGGTAACTCACTGGGTCTTTTGTCCCTTGCTACTACAAGATACACCGGCCTTGAGGTATTACAGGTGTCTTGCTTTGTCCAGAGGAAAACCCAAGCTCTCAGAAAAATCTTGCACCTGGTGATGATGTGACAGGGATCAGTGTGCTGTGGATCCTCTCTAGTAAAGTAAGATCCGCATTGCATCATACACTGTGTGTGGCCTGCATGTAGGGCACCGTGCTGTAGATAAAACAAGACATTTGGTGGTTGGCACACTTTTGGAGTTAGTATGAAATCTTGTGCCTGTAAGAGAATTAGTTTACAAAACAAGACCTGATAAACTGAACTACATCAGAATCTTCATGGTGCTGGGGAGAACAACCATTGACCTCAGCACAAAAATAGTCCAAAGTAGGAAACCTGGTAGAGTGGTTTGGAATGATAAATATGACCCACTGGTGATGGTGGTAAGACTGAATGTTGACTGGGCTGTTGGGTTCAAGATTAATTATAATGCAGAGTTAAGATAAAAATATAAATATTTACTTTACTTATATTAATGAAGCTTGGCACACAACCTCTTGGCTTCGACACTGCATATGTTCATCAGATGCTTAGGCCTGTCTGGTTAATGTAGAGATATACTACAGGATGGCCACCTCTGGTCACATACCAATTGTTATCTCTGCAGATGTTGAGAATACTTGTGCTGGCTATTATTGGTAGCAATGCTAATACAGGAAAGCTGGACTGGACAAATTAAGGAGCTTAACAGATATCCCACCATAACTGACAACTTCTTAAATAATATCGAACTTACTAGGGATGTTCTGACGTGTTTTAATATGAAATGTAAAAACCCACAGTATGGTATTGAGGTATGTGACAAGTGGGACAATATTATGACAGCTGTTAATGCCTCTAGTACGCCCTTTTGTAAGCAGGAAGGTTCATAACCTTAAACTTACGTGGAATGATTTTTTTTGGCTGAGCAACATGCTGCAGCTAGAGAAGCTTTTAGACTGCTCTGAATCAGGAAGGCCAAGACAGGGGTCATTACTTGAGCATAAAAAACTCCAACGCGAGATTACATATTTTCTTTGTGTTATTAAAAAGATACAAGAACACAATGAGCTGATTCACTTGCTGGGAAGCTGCAATAACCATTATGACTTCTGGAAAGACGTCAGAGAAATGAATAACTGTATTTGCCACCCAACTTCCAAGGTGTATGTAGCCCACATACAAAATAGCTGAGGTGTAGCATGAGCATTTGTAATTTATTCAACTGTGTTAAAAGTAATGTAGCTGTAGCTGAAAAGGCTGATCTTTCTGAAAACATCGTTGTCAGGTCAGATGATGTTTATGATGCTCGATGAAAACAGGGCTTGTGGTATGAATCATATTGCTGCAGAATCATAGGCATTGTCCTCTGCTTGCCATTCTGGTTTCATAGTTCAAGGTGTCCTTCCAGATTCAATCACCTCTCTATTTTTAGTGTCTGCCATTAAAGACATGGCAAGTAAACTAAATACCATGGATAATTATTGACCTATTGCCCTTGCCAGCATTCTAGAAAGAATGCTGCTAAAAAGATTAAAATTGTTTGGCTTTAAAAGAAAATATGCCATTGATTGTGTATTAATGCTCTTGAGGAAATAGTCGCTAAATATGGAAGCCAAAATTTCACTGTATTTATGTTTTATTGATGTGCCTAAGGCCTTTGATAGAATTAATCATATAAACTTATTTCTGAAATTCTTTGTTGTATCTGCCCCTTTTCACATAAAAAATGGTGTTTGCCAAGGTGGAATTTTGTCTCCTCTTTTGTCCAATGTGTATATGGATGACTTCTCAAAACAACTGAAAGGGTGTAACACAGGCTTTCTTGTTGGAAACTCTGTTATCAATTGTCTTATGTGTGCTGATGACCTGCTAATTTGTAGTCCATAGAGTGCTGAGCTGCAGCAATTACTAAGGGTAAAGATAGGTAAAGATATCCAAGGAAAAAATAATACCTGGGCCATTTTCTCACTGATAATTTAAATAATAACAGAGATATTTCATATGTGTTCTGTCAATGTAATATGTTCATTATACAGAGCTTAAAGCTCATCTTTGGTGTAGCTACAAGAAAAGTAGTAGTGTTGTGTTTTACAATGATTCAATGAATATGCTGCTTCAGGTCCCCAGATGACACAATGCCACTTCTATGACATCTGATGTACAATTTTATGTGTCGCTTGGATGAGTCAGAGAACAGCATCATAGAGGCTTTAACCAGCCCGAGGAAGAGCTGCTCTCACTGCTCATTCAGGCTCAGAGAACTGGTGAGATCGCCTACATATTATGAACTGCTGGGCTCTCATGTGAGACTGAAATAAAGTTTTAATCAAATTGAATTAATTTTCTACTGGTTCTTTAATTCAAAGTATTTTCAATAACCCTGTGGTAACTGAGGGCCTAAGTAAACTTAATTAATTAAATATAATCTTTATGACTTTCAGATAGGACAGAGGGAGACTGATGATCAATGATTGCCAACTGACAGCACATAAGCAGTATTGACTAGCAACAGCATGATGTTAAGTGTGTTGTCTTAAGAAATCCATTGCAAATAAATGGAAGTAACTTAATCTTTCTGCTTGCAATATATATGTACACACACACACACACACACATACATACATACACATATAAACATATATGGTTTATTCTCTCTCTTTTTTCCGACATACTTATTGACTGCACTTAATTTTTGATTTAATTAGATAAATCTCTACAACACTCAGAAACGTGAATAGCCTGTCAGGCAGTTTGTGCCTTTTCCTTGGTGTTGTCTCCGCATATAGTCTCCACCATGGTTTACTGTGCTGCATGGTGACGCTCCTATCACTCAGAGAAAGGAGTGTGAATGGATGGTTGGTCTAAGTTTGCAGGTGCAATCTTACTATGACTACAGATTACAGCAACAGAAAAAACATATCAGGAAATCATATTCAAATATTGCATTTGCACTTTTTACCACATCATTGTGCAACTTAATGTTTGGTTTATTAAAAATAAGGAACAGGGAAAGGCTTGCAAAACCCTGGGAGCTGAGACTCAGGGAGAGGGTGCTGTCATTGCAGAGAGTCTTCAGGCTCCAGTGAATCCCCCTGTGGTCCCTGTGCAGAAAGAGAGAACAAGAGAGGGAGAAAAAGACAGAGAAGAAAGGGTTAGACACACCTACTGTACATAGACTTGGACAGGAAATTGCCTTGGGGGATGAAGTGTGGTCTTTGTTCCCTAACTTCAGTTATGGAACTACATTCATTGTGATCATAAACAGCTTCTGCTTCTGATGTTTGATGAAGTATGACAAGTGGCATAAGTAATATGCATTTACATGGATTCACGCAGACAGCAGGCAGCAAAGTGGATATCATTTTAGTGGACGAGGTTTAGGTGAAGCCAGCAGACAATACCGGCAATAATAATGGTAGGCCATCCAAAGTTCTGTTGTTTTTCTCATGTCCTCCAGAAGGTGTTGTCCACAGCATTACTGATGTGATTTGAATTCATATTAAGCTGGCTGATGTTTTTGATTTCCTTTTGAATATATAGTGAGTGTACACATGTTCAGTAAGTTTAAAGTGTTCCCTAATACTGTGCATTCAACCACTAGACACATTTTAAAGCCAGTTTGTCAAGACTAAAAATGGCAAGACTAAGCTGAGAGCAAATGCTATGTCCACCATCTTCATGCATTGTCCTGTGCTCAAAAAGAGGAGTGCTCCTGCACTGGGATGTACCCCTAGGCCTGTAAATATACAGCTTATAGCTGCTGATCACAGGTATAGTATTAAAGGTGATATGTATAATAAGTCAAGCTAATGTATCCTCTCAATAATTTTAGCAATATTTCCACAGCATCCAACCACCATCCAGCCAACATCACCTGCTCCTCCACTTGTAACATCATTGGTCCTCACCCTGTAGTGAATATACATATAGGTCTTCCAACTTCCCTCTACATTTGCCATCAATGCAAAATCATCTGAGCTGGAACATGATATAGTCGAGTAATACTTAACAGAATCACAAAGCCTAAAAACGTTCAACCCATAGTGTTTACTGTTTAGAAGTCTCAAATATACACTCTAAATTCATATCAGTAGTGATGTATCATAAAAGTAGATCTGTTCCTTATTATTGTGGAATACTTGCTCATACTCTACTTAGTTAATATATAAAAAAAAAGATCATCTTCAGGAGCCTTTTTCTTTAATTCCACGATGTTGGATGAAATGGCATTAAGAGAACGGGATTTACAAATAATAGGCTGTTCATGGTTAATGTTATGTGCTGCTTACTTTATCTGTTAATGTTCCCGAAATCTATTTATTTAGTGGGGAGATAATCCACTAACATGCTTTAATGCCAGCCCGTCCTCACCAGAAAGACATCCGTATATGTCCTCTGTGAAGTAGATTATGATGATTCATATTTATGGTTTATTAGTTTCATAATGTTAACCAAGTGACAACGAAGGTCTGGTACATCAGTCCTGTACGCCCTGAGCTGGTGCTCTCTAATTCGTATATATATTAATATATGTCATAAAGGTCATTTACAGGTTTGTCATTTTGAGGGTCTTTGGCAATCAATCTCTTAGTCATTTAGATGTGTTATTTGATTCAGACGTGCTGATAATGTACATGTGATTCTTTAAACGTCATACCCTTTAAATTTGCATCAACAAAAGTTCTATTCTGCTGCAACTGGACTGTGTTCGACTGTCTTCTGGAAACTACTGAAACACTCAACAGGCTGCTATGGCTGTAAAACAAACTGGTCCATTGGAGAAAATTTAGATGCACTCTCTACATTTGGAAATTTTTTTTCATTTTTCATCAAAGTATTTTTCATTTTGAGAAAAATTTAAGACCAACAAAGTTACTCCTGGCATGCTACATCAGTTCACACACGCTTTTTTTTAAATATTGAAACATGATTGTGAGACATTGAAATAATTGATACACTTTAAAATGAACCAGCCCTGCAATTCAGATGAATATACTGATAAAGATCACCAATCGTTAAACTCAATAGTACTCAGAACTTCAATGCATTTTTATTCCTTGCACTTACGTAAAATTGGTATAATTTCTGTTCCTTCTACGTGACCAATTTCACAGCTTTTTGCCATTGGTTTCCACTACTACAGTACAAGTCCTGCCTCTTTTGCCTATTCATTCCAGTTCATATTAGAGCATAGTTGTTTTGCGAGGCAATCACTCACAACTGTGCTGCAGTGACCCTTTCCCCGGCAAGGAGAATGACTTGAAGAGCAGCACAGACGATTTCATGAGACTGCATAGTCCACCCACCTTTAACTAATGACTTGCAGGTAATGGCGTCCAACAATTTTATATTTTTCACTGACAGTCTCCATTACAGCCAGTAGCATTTTAGAGAAACTAGACTGTGATAAAAGAAGAGACAGATAGAGAGGGAGAGGGAGAAGGGTCCTTATAAAATAGGTTCCTGGCATTGCTGTTGTCTTAGAATAATTATCATGCGCTGAATGAGTAATTTCAGCCGTGTCTACTAAAAATTACATTCATTTACAACTAATTTGCAAAATAAATTTGCTCTGCAGGAAAAATAATGCTGCCTAGGTTTTGTCATCATAATGAGGATAAAATTTTTCTGATTATATTTAAGCAACACAAAGCACTTTAAGATTAAAGTTTGAGAAAGATCCAGTTGGTCAAGTCTAGACACAAGACTGGACACGTTGACTTTCATCATTATTGAACTAAAAGACATTATTTGCACAAGTTTAAAGACTGGACTGAACCAGCCAATAAACCAGCTGTGCCAAATATTAGCTAGATAGTAATGCACTCTCTGACTGCGTGTGTGTCTCTGTGTATGTGTTTGAGTGACCTCAGAGCATGCAAATAACTATTGTTCTCTTTGTTATTTTCCTCCAGTCTCCATCATTATTTCCATTTGTATTATAAAGTGGATTTATAAAGCTCTGTGCACATTTATTGACTCAGGTTCAAACATTTCCAAAGTGGGAAGACACATCTTTACCTCAATTGCACCACCTAAGGCAAATTTGGATTTGTTTGTATCAACTGAGGTGACTTTCCATTGACTTCGTAAGCAACTGCACACATGTAAAATTTACGTCATATTTTGCATCTGAATTTGACCCCAGAGGCCACTGAATAGATGCTGAACCACTCACCCTGACCTCCTCCCAGTATCTTGTCTGCAGTATAGGAACTTTGTGGATTGGAAGAAAATATTGCCCGTGATTATAATCTAAGCAGCAATTACATTTCTTGTAAAACATTCTGCAAAAAGTGGCATATGGGAGATGGGGTTGGTAATTTGGCTGGTAATTTGGTGTCCATTTCCAGAGTGATGCTTTTGGGTGATGGCCAGGCACTGAGGTAAACATCAATTTCAAGTCATTTTTTAAAAAACCAACATCTTGTCTGAGTCAATATCTTATGGCAGTAAATTAGCATTACTGGCATATCATCGGGCTTTGAGGGTATGAACTTATTTTGTCTCCAGTATGTACTTTTTCTTCAGCATCACATTGAGGAAATGTGGTTTAGTTTATGAATAAAACATGCTCACCATTCCTCAACACATTCATGCAAAGCCACAGTTTAGTACAGTGCTCTGGTACCTCTGCATCAGGAATATAAACATACTATTTGAGTGCATTCCTCTCTTAAATGTATTTCACAGATATTCTTCTCGCTCTCATTTGGTCTTTCTTTACCATATGTAATCATCATTATGGTTTAAATATATATTTTCCTCATAGCTGCACTGATTGATTTTCTTATATTAGCAATGGATTAAATGACTACATGTAATGTGAAAGGTGTCACTCACAGAGCTCCTCTTTCATCCTCTTTCTCCTCATTTATTTAATAATGGCTGATTAAAATTCTTTCAGCCTGTATAAAAAGCACCTGTTTTATCCGTTAGATGTGGATGTGAATGACAAATCTGGCACCACATTTCAGTACACTCTTTGTTAGCGTCAAGCCATGACACATCTTGGAGCCACTTTTCAGAGAAAAGTCTTTTCTTCTGCTCGAGTTCAGTTTGACATTTCTTTGTAGGTGGCCAAGCATCAAAGTAGGTGCTTGATGTTTTTGGACATCTCTCACAGTAGGTACTTCATTGGGTTGAATATGTTGACAAGAAACACATGTAGATGAAAAATATGGATTGATGAGCAATGGCAGTTGCTGCCTGGTACACCTTTCAGAATTTTGTTGCAGATGCGTACCTGTATACCAGTTATGTACACTGCTGCTCATAGTGATGAACCCACTGAGAAGTATTAAGTGACTCTATGGTTCCCCACACCTCCGTAGACACAACCCAGACTTAAAAAAAAAACAAAAAAAAAAACACTTGGGACATGCAACCATTTGCAAATGAACTGTGTTATTATTACATATTACATGTTAACAGGAGCTAATTTTAATATATCATTGGGCAGCTTAATCTGTAACAATTTATCCCATTTTATGAACTGAACAAACAAACAAACAAACTAGTTATCCCAAAGATATGTGGTGTGAAATACAGTACAAGTACCTCAAAATGTTAGTACTTGAATAACTGTACTTTGTTACTTTTCATCATTGCTTTTAAACCATACTGTTCTCCTCTAATAATAAAGCAGTCTATGTAAAGAAACATAAGGCAGACTCAGAATGCTGTTTATCATTTTCATTATGATTTACCTTACATGACAAGATTATGAGGCCCTTGCAGTAACCTCAGAATTGGTCCTGTGGGGTCTAATTATTGCACAGAATGTACTGTTCTGAAACATGCCATTTCCTTTGTGAACATCTGTTTGTAGAATGTTAAATGGATGGGTAACATTTCTTTTTATTTCCTAATTTGTAGTTCTCGTCCTTGTATTATTTACAGAATCTATGTAAATCCCCATCTGATTACTTCTTTTATTTACAAGCTGCAGTAATAGATCTGTTACGTTTAACAGTGGCAAAAGAGAGTGCTTCTAACACCAGTGTGTTTTATCTTTGGCTTGAAAGCAAATGTTTTATGTTTTTAACATTGGGTAAGAAATACGAGGGTAAGTTTAAAGGGGAAAAAAAATGTTTTTTTTTACAAAGTATTTGCCAAAAGTAAGTCAATTTCTCTTTTCAGACAGAGAATAAACTGAGTACTCTGTATTGCTATTACACTTATTACACTTGTGAATGGCAGCTACAAAAAAAAAAAAAAAAGTGAAGTGAAGCGTGGATACCAAATTTTGAAGCTAAAACATTCTCCTAAATTCCCTTTAGCTATCATCACTGGATATGCTTATTGAGCTTCCTGCTGTTCATCTGGTGCAGCTTACAATGAATGAGGCTGCTGTACATTAAAAGACATTAGCTTGACTTAAGTTTAATAGTGGTCTTTCACACACAGTAGTCGGTGGTGAAAAAAGTAGTCAGATATTTTATAAAAGTTGCAATACCACAATGTAAAAATACATCACTGCATGTTAGTCACTGCAAGCACTGCATTCAAAATTTTTATGTCAAGCAACATTAATTAATATTTTTAGAAGTGCAACGGATCAAATGACTACATGTAATGTGAAAGGGCTTGCTTGTAATGACAAACCAATTATCACCTGATTCTCTGTTTCCCTCAGTTCTCCGGAGCATTGTTGTGACATACAACTTATTGTTTTGGTTTTACGCCTGCATCTTTACTGTTTCTCATTCATTCTCACCACTCTCATCAACCTGTTTCCAGCTGCAGCAGGCCGCTGTTTTCTTTGATACACCCACTGTTTACTGCCTGCCCAGCTTCAAACGGCAGGTAAACAAAGTTAGCTATTAGCTGGTGAACAAAGTGGGACATTTAGCTACTAAATAGCAAGATATTTCTCTCAGGACTTGGTGGAGACCAGACCGAAGCTTAAAGGGAAAGTGAATATTGGACTTATATCAGGGAACCAGAGACTCAATTCATGCCCAGTGCTCATGCTGCTTTGTGTCTGCTGAAGGTGTAAATATCTGTTTGCCAACACTTTCACAATATCAACTTTATAACATGTCAAGGTTGTGCTTGCAGCTTTTTCTATTGCACCAACAGTGACCAAACAAATCAATTAACACTGCTTTAGGTACTGAAAGTTACTCTAATCATAATCCAGGATGGCTTTGGAGGGGAGTGTTTGCAACCAAAGTAGTTGTGTGAGGCAAAGGTAAAAGACAAATTGAGACAAATAGAAGCTGTGTATTTCGTTGTGTTTTGGCAGGAACATGAATGTTTAGAACATATAGACAAGCTTTGGAGAAATTATATGGCCATTTTGAAACTCTTTTCAATGTGAAACTGGGTCACCAATGAAATCTACTGTAACTGCAGTGAATCCTGACTATAAAGCTGTAACCTTTTCAGAAGCACATTTTAAGCCTACGGGGGTTGAGGTTTTGATACTGAAAACAGTTTTTGATATTCCTTTATCTGTAAACTAAATAGTCGGTAAAGCCACCAAATAAATGTAGCACAGCAAAAGGTAACGTCTTTCCCTCTCATACTATGGTAAGCAGTGTCTAAGCTGGCACAAAATGTACATACTCAAGTTAAGAACAAGTATCTCAAAATTGCATGTGTACCTTCCACTATTGCATCCAACACCTGCATGGGAACTGTAACAACCCCGTACAACACTTTCTTTAAGCAGCTGCCTACCCTGCAGCCAAATTTAAACAGACTCTGACATAAAATGCTGGGCTTTGCCGTCACTGTGGTATTACACTTTATTTTCTCATATCACAGCTAATAGGCTAAAGCAACTAAGGCACGTGGAGACACATTTATCAACTCACTGAGTTAAACATAAATTCATCAGCACCCTCTTCTAAATGACCAAAAAAGTCATTTATTGCTGTGGATCCTCCTGAGCTCCCTGCAGGGGATCAGAGATGACAAGAAAATGAAAGCTCTGACAGACTGTCTGCGCTTATTTGCTGTGTTGTTGTGCATCTTATGATGAAAAAAACCTGGAATGGGCCTAAATTGAAGAAAAGTAATTCATTTTGCTTCTCTTGTTCATGAAGCATCATACTTCATCAAGGTCATCTACTTCATGGCTGATGAAACTGATCTGACGGCAATAACATTTTAGCTTTTGACAAGAAACAAGTCACTCAAAATCAAGCTCATACAGTATGCAAATGCAAGGCACTAGTTGGATGGTAATTCAAGTTGAGGAGCAGAGGCAGAGAATGATATCTTAATTGTTCAAACATATTAGTTAGTGTTATTACTTTGCATGTTTGCTATTTAGGATTTCTGCCTTTAACACCATTAAAGTCACATTAGCCATGCTACACAGACATCGTGATAGAACGGTTCGACTTCGGCATAATTAGGAACTAGGATAGAGGGTGTGAAAGATCAAGCAGAGTAAAAGCGCAGTGGTGCGTGTGTCTGTACTGTTCACCTCTGACTACATGCATCACTCACAGTAAATTAGTCAACATGTTTTCACATATCACTTAACTACTGCATTCCAGGAAAGAGGTTCAAGAGGCCATTGCCCCTACCACTTTGTGCCGCAGTCCCACAGTCATTTTAAGTTAGCACTTAGGGTAAAAAAATGTTTCAGTCATTTCCATTTACTCTAAGTCACAAGGTAAAATAAAGCAGGCTAACATAAAAAGAGACGAATATTTACAATTTAAGCCCATCAAATGCATATAGTGTACATTGCAACAAAGTCAATGTGATGGCCCCAACCCTGGACAACACTCAGGTGCAAGGATCACTCAAAAATCCAAAGTCAAATAATATCAAAACTTAATTGACAGGAAACAGAACACAAAACAAAACTCAACCATCTGGCAGAGAACAAATGCTACCAAGAAACAGCAAGAATGCAAGAAAAATGGAACTCTAGTCTGCATGAAGATAAAGGCAATCTGGCAACCAGGAACTGGATCACTAGGGCTGTATATACAGAAGAACCCACTGGATGATTGAATACAGGTGGTAAGAGAAACTGGTGCGAAAGTGAACAATGAATGGAAGTAAAGCATACGGAAATGCAGTCAACCAGAATCCATGCACAACATCACAGTCAATGAGTGAGTGTTAGTGGTGACATTCCAAAAATGAAAATGCTATACTAAGTTACAGCTAATGCAAACAGAACATTTGCAGTTGAAGTTTACTATGAAGCACTAATGGGAAATGCAACGTTTTGCAATGCTAGCATTCACCAAAAATCTTTCTCAAGACAACGGTTATTTTCAGCATTTCCTGACAACTGATCAGTTTGAAATATTGCAGGGGCTAATGGAAGAAGCAAGAGCAGCCACGGTGTGGTGTTAGATGAAGAGGTGACAGGCTGCACACCTCATTGTCAGCATGGTAATGTTAACCAACTCCTTTCACTGTGCCCTGCTGTCTGCAGACTCACGCTGTGCGCATGAAATCAGATCAAGGTTACTATGGAAAAAAGCCAATTATTGCCTGACTTCATTCCTACTTCTTATATAAATCCAGTGCCCTTGAATGTGATTTAATTGGGCCTCTGTCTTTTTAATAATTTTTGGAGAACAATGGAGCTCTCAGCACAGAGGCTTTGGGTGCACAGGCAAAAGTTGTTTGCAGGATGAATTCATTGATGGTTTTGATCTTCTTATGTGATTTGTTGAAGGAATCTTGTATATCACCAGACTTAGTGTTGAAAGCTGCAGGAGGCAAAACCTGTGCAAGCCTTTACAAAACCTTCCACCTCTCTCTCTGTTGCCTTGGATCAGTCCGCCGAGCCCTTCCTGTCAAACCCACAAGTTCAAATGGCAGCAGAAGGAGTTGGTTGGCCCGCAAAACCTCATGCCTCATAGGGCCCCCTCGCCATGGCGTGAGCCTCGCCAAGACCCCGGTCCCTATTGCAGCGAGTTTTTTTCAAAGATGCCCCTTCAGCCCCAGGGCAGACCGCTGCAGGCATCAGAGGCAGCAACGACAGCATCTAACATTGGGATGAGAGGCTCGTACACCACACATACACACCACCGCCCCCCCTTCAAAAGCTACTCTCCATTCCTTGTCATCATGCTGCTTTGACACTCATCAATACGAGCACCATGGCAATAAACACCAGAGGCCGAAGCTCTGTGTGGAGCCGGGATATGTTCAACAGCCAATAGGAATGCTGTCTCTCTGAAATGACCTCTGATTGTCCAGTCGCTCATCATGGCCTAGACTTTCTAAAGCCTGAAAGCAGAGCTGAGAGGAGGTGCAAAAGTCTAGTCTTCTCTCAGACCACTTGAATTACAATATGCTGAAAGGTTATTATGGAAATTTTGCCCAGTGCTCAGTTTGAAGGTCAAAATCTTTGTGTCATCAATAAACCAGGATTTCTTGCTAATCATTTGATTTACTGTGGTATGAATGCACCCTCATCTGACTTCTTTCACCTGCATTGCTGATATCATTATGAAATATATTATTATGACTGACAGCAAAGATTCAAAAATTCACGTTTACATATTTGGATCTGTTTGACTAAGTTGTAACTGCCTTATTCTGAGATGCCTCCCATCTGCATGTACCTCAGGTGTGGGAGGAAATATCTTTTTGTTTGCTTGTCTGTTTGTTTTTTTAATTTAAGTGAAGCGACCATTTAATGTTACTATCCATTCATCCATCCATCCACCCATCCATCCATCCATCCATCCATCAATCTTTTCCCGCTTATCCGGGACCTCGTTCTTTCGGTCATGACCCAAAGTTCATGACCCAAAGTTCATGACCATAGGTGAGGGTAGGAATGTAGATTGGAATAGACTGGAATAGACTTTCCCAGGGAGGCTGAGGAGTGTGATCCCCCGATAGTTGGAACACACCCTACGGTCCCCCTTTTTAAAAAGAGGGACCACCACCCCAGTCTGCCAGTCCAGAGGCACCGTCCCCGACTGCCACGCGATGTTGCAGAGGCGTGTCAACCAGGACAGCCCTACAACATCCAGGGACTTGAGGTACTCAGGGCGGATCTCATCCACCCCCAGTGCTTTCCCACTGAAGAGCTTGCAAACTACCTCAGTGACTTCAGCCCAGGTGATGGATGAATCGACGTCCGAGTCCCCAGTCTCTGCTTCCTCTACAGAAGACATGACAGGGGGATTGAGGAGATCCTCGGAGTATTCCTTCCACCGCCCGACAATATCCCCAGTCGAGGTCAACAGCTCCCCACCTCCACTGTAAACAGTGTTGACAGAGAGCTGTTTCCCCTTCCTGAGGCGCCGAATGGTTTGCTAGAATTTCTTCGAGGCCGACCGGTAGTCCTCCTCCATGGCCTCCCCGAACTCCTCCCAGATCCGAGTTTTTGCTTCTACAACCACCCGAGCTGCTGCACGCTTGGCCTGCCAGTACCCATCAGCTGCCTCAGGAGTCCCATGAGCCAACAAGGCCCGATAGGACTCCTTCTTCAGCTTGACGGCATCCTTTACTTCCGGTGTCCACCACCGGGTTCGGGGGTTGCCGCCACGACAGGCACCGGCGACTTTACGGCCACAGCTACGGACGGCTGCATCAACAATGGAAGTGGAGAACATGGTCCATTCGGACTCAATGTCTCCAGCCTCCCTCGGAATCTGGTCGGAGCTCTCCCGGAGGTGGGAGTTGAAGACCTCCCTGACAGCGGGTTCCGCCAGACATTCCCAACAGACCCTCATAGTACGTTTGGGTCTGCCAAGTCTGTCCCGCTTCCTGCCCTGCCAGCGGATCTAACTCACCACCAGGTGGTGATCAGTTGACAGCTCAGGGTTTGGGTCGTCGGGGCCCCCGCCCACGACTGCCACCCAAAACACATGGCACCAGCCCCGTCTGATCCTTCCTGTGGGTGGTGGGCCTACGGGAAGGCGGGCTCACGTCACTCCTTCGGGCTGTGCCCGGCCAGGTCCCGTGGGCAAAGACCCGGCCACCAGGTGCTCGCCTGCGAGCCCCAACCCCAGGCCTGGCTCCAGGGTGGGGCCCTGGTGACGTCAACCCGGCCGACGCACGCTTCCTTGGTTGTTTCTTTTTCATAGGGGGTTTCGAACCGCTCTTAGTCTGACCCGTCACCTAGAACCTGTTTGCCTTGGGAGACCCTACCAGTGGCATTAAGCCCCGGACAACATAGCCTCTAGGATCATTCTGGTACTCAAACTCCTCCACCACGGTAAGGTGTCAATTCAAGGAGGAGTTAATGTTACTATTAACTGCTTATTTAACTATTGAGGATGATTTTTAAACTAGATAAATTATAGACATTGTCCTGAATTTTCCTTTTCATATCTCAGTGTTAGAATGCTCCCACATGCCCTTCAAGAATTTATGGTGTGCAATGCAAACTCAGTCACTAAGAATCAAGCCTTTGTCATACATGATTTCTGAGATAACGTGATATCAGATGATCTCTGAAACATCACAGATGTGTTGCAGATCACAGGCTGCGTGCGTACGGTGGCAGTCAAACAGCAGGCAAAAAGCGAGGCAGTACGAGATAAAGAGATTGACAGCAAACATGAGAGAGTGGTTCTTTGCTTACAAGTGGGCCTGACTTCTTGTAAATTTAATATTTTCTGAGAGGTTGGTTCAACAGTCCAGTAGCCCTTGAAGTTAAAGCTCAGCCAGGAAGAGAGTAGTAACACAAAAACACCACAGGACTAAGCAACCCTTTAGCACATAAAGAGCACTCAGCTGTGCTTGGCCCTGCTCACGGCTTGGTTTCTCTCCATTAATCTCTCTCTTGTTGACTCAAACCATGAAAAGGATTTCCATATGACAGCTCTGCCCGCACCGATGTGATCAAGAAATATTTCGCTCTGGATTTGCTGTGTTGGAATCGAAAGTCTCTGTGTGACACAAATACTGAACTAATGCGGACCCAAGGGAAAGAAAAACTGTTCAAATGCAGCATTTCATGTTCAGGCAAAATCTAATTTGTCTAACTGAAACGCAAATGTCACAGTGAAATCTGTACGTTTCATACTGTTTTGACTGACAGCATAATGTTTACGTGTGACAATTTATTCTCAAAGTCATTACTTGTTATGGGAATCCAGGGTGTTAGTATGTGCAGAATTGGCCATTTCTCCAAATGTCTATATCCTGTATGAAAATAAAGAAGAAAGACATGTCAAAGTGATTTGTGTGTGTTTGAGTGTCCCTGGAGAGTAGAACTGTTCTCTTGTAAAGCCTGTAAAACACCTCCCAGCTAGAGAGGTCTGTCTCCAGAGGATACACATGCAAAAACCCTGTCAGCATGTGAGCAAGAAGAAAGCAAAAGCGAACCTTACTCTAAAACTTTTTTTTGAAGAAAAAGGGTGAACGCATTAAAAACAAAAGAAAATGCTGACAAAGGTGAGTGCTGACATGTGTTTGCTCCTGTCTTGTGCTGTGCATTAAAAAACATGGAAATTTATGAGTGAGTGCAGACATTCATTCCATGTTCTTTTCTCCACTCGAGTGTCTGAGTGGCTTCATCTCTGAGCCGGCTGGATGTATTCATTATGAAAACTGAAGCGTGAAAATAATGTGCAGTATGTTTCCTCTTGTGTTCAAGCACTCTTGATGCAAATCAGTTCTAATGATACACAGTGGGCTTTCTCAAGACCATTACCAGGGTTGAGTGTTTTTCTAAAATATCACTCACAAGTATTTCAAATAAACGTGGAACTAAGAGTGGATCCTTGAATTTACCAATTGCCACCTTTCTAATGCACAAGTTGAGAGCTGATTATCAATATATGGCTTATTTAAAGAGCATTTTATTGACTCTCTGTGTTACAAACCTTTTGGCAGACTTTCTGACATTTCATGGCAAGAACAGCACAGGTGTAACTGATCACAGTTCACTTTGAGGCTAATGAATGCTCACTCACTGTCATAGATTACTGGAACACCTAAATAAAATGGAGCCATCATTCATTTTATCATTTGCGTCTGTACTTTTCCTCCATTCACGTCGTATGGTAGATATCCATGTGCTGTACTTTAGTGTATTTTTTGAGTGTCTGTACTTTAGAATTTATTTTGGGCGAAATGTATGACTTTCACTCCACTACATTTGAGACATATATGTTGTACTTTTGACAACATTTCTATGAAGTTTCCCATTACTCATTACTTTGATGCAAAGCTTTAAAGTCAACAGATAAATAAGCTTTTTTTTCTGAATTGCGATCAATCACAGTCAATACACCACTCCTCCTACGCCTGTCAGTCAAATTCAAAGTGCTTGCTGTATTTTTTGAACAGTTCAGATTGAACTTGGTGGTGGTAATGATGGCTACAGCAGATTGAAATGAAGGTTTCTATTTTTCTTTAATGTTTGCTTTGTTCCCGCACACAGACTTCACCTCCGCCAACAAAATTGTGCCGCCCCACCTGAGAAATCATATCGAGGCATGTGAACATTTGTTTAATTCCAGATTTTAAGTTGTCTGTGCTTGTAGTAGTTGCAGTGATTATGCTGTGGTTGGTCAAATCGAATTAATTCTTTTTATGGATTTTCCCGCAAAGTTGTTGTATTATAATCAGGCACTGTGTGAATCTGCTGCTGATGCAATAACTACTAGCTAGCAAGCAATAATGCAGTGTTAGCGTTACTGACTACAATCCTTTCAGAAATTGGTGTTTTAACCTTGTTAAATGAACACAGTACCATCAGCAAAACAGGCCCCAAGGCTAAATTGTTAAAGACCATAGTATTGATAAGTCCGACATTACCACTTCTTCATTTGTACTTTTTAATATTTGAGTGTAATTTATTATCATGCTGCAGCCTCTCCCCTGCTCTTTGTGTGGGGGCTGAGCTCTTCCACATACACTCTCTCTCTCTCTCTCTCTCTCTCTCTCTCTCTCTCTCTCTCACTCACACACACACACACACACACACACACACACACACACACACACACACACAAACAGTGCATTCTATAAGCCTTTCATTCTTCAGGTTCCACAAGCAAGTCAGTGCATTCAGCAGGTTGTTTGAGTCATTAGGTTTTGTAATGGCTTTGTGGCAACAACACAACAATGTGTTGATGTTCCAGAGAAAATGTGCTTTTGAATACTCAGCTATTTTTAAAAGCAAGTATCCAGTACCTTAACTCAAGTAAAACTGTACTTTGTCCACCACTGGACATCAGACATCTCAAGACAGCTGATTGCAGGTTAGATGAGGTGGGTTCATATCCCTCCACTGGCTCCCAGTTGCTGCCCGCATCAAGTATAAGTCCTTGATGTTTGCATACAAAATTGCCACCAAAACCTCTCCGACCTACCTGAACTCCCTCATTCAGGTTTATTCTCCCTCCCGCTCATTACGCTCTGCCCAGGAACGGCGCCTGGTGCTGCCACCTCCAAAAACCCTTAAGTCTCTAGCAAGACTCTTTTCTTCTGTGGTTCCCAGGTGGTGGAACGAGTTACCAAACTCCATTTGTTCTGCAGAGTCCCTTGCGATCTTTAGAAAAAGACTAAAGACCTAGCTATTTACTGAACACCTTGTTCTTTAATTAAAAACTCTATGCACTTTTTGCACTACTATGTAGCATTGTCTTGTATAACCTATGTCCAGTTGGACCAGAAAGTTGCGTTAGGGCACTTATTCTTGTTGTTCTCTTCCATCTAGAACTTTGCTTGTGTTGTATGAAAATCTCATATGGACGTCGCTTTGGATAAAAGCGTCTGCCAAATGACAAATTGCGATTGTAATTGTAATTGTTAAGAATATGTTGATTAACAATAAAGCACTATGTCCGTCACATTTGGGTTTAACAACTGTGAGTGACAGTATTTGGTTTGGTTGTCAGGTGCATTCAAGCTTTCAGAAAAGTCAGATTTTTCTGAAATCTGTAATTATGCCAGCTGTTAATGTAAATGCTGTGCACAAGAAGGAGACTGATAATTACAGTAACACTTGAGGACATGGTATGATTGCGGCATTAGGCGAAGCAGTGCTGTTGATTGTAACCGGTCAAGCAATCCCACATAAAAACATTTTTTTAATTGAGAACAAAGGAGAGTGCAGGAACACTGATCATCACTGATTCATGAAGCATCTTGCTTTGCAAAATACAATAGAGGTTGCATGAAAGAAACAGCCAAGCCACACCACCTACACTCAGGTAGTGTGTGCGTCATGGAACCTCTTGAAGCCATGACAGAAGGTTAGAGCAGTGTGTTGCCTAGCTGCCTATTTTTTCCACTTGATGTGTGCAGTTCTCAGCAAATTTAAAACGAAATATCTTGATAGTCATACTGGCATCACACCAGCGACCTAATATAGCTTCGACTACAATGTCCTTATCTATAAAAAAAAAGAAAACAGACATGAAAAAAATAACAGTTATGCAACTGAAATTTCTAAAATGAAACATTCTATTATTGATGGCCATTATCAAACGCAAACTCTCAGTGTAGACAAATAGGGCTCGCAGGAGTAGCACTGCAGCAGCGAGGCTTTTGCTGCGGAGGCCACACTCATGGGAGCCGCAGCAGTTCAGTGAGGTCGATGTAAAGCACAGGTGGAGGCAGACAGTGTGTCCTAGGCGCAGCGCCTTCTGAGTTCAGGTCTCGGGTCATGGTTCATTAACGGCTTGTAATGGAAATCTGCGTTAGGACGGCGTAAAAAACATCAGGAGCCAGGATACTTCAAGTTAAGGTCTTCATCCAAGGCAAATTACCCAACATCAGAATTCAGAATACCTTTCAGTATCTAATAGATTTTTTGAGCCTATGACCTTTTCAAGAGCTGTTAAAAGGGCCTCTGCTTTTGCATGTATGGTCACTGAGGTGTCAGCAACATGTAACAAGCATGTGCCAGACCATCTCAGCTTGATGGATTGTAGACTTCAGGGAATGAGGTGTTGGCACCCCTAACAGAATCATGGAATTACATATATTTCATTCAGCATTTCACTCACAGTAATTACCAACCATCTCTGAGTTGTTTGGGAAAAGGTCAGAGCTCCATCAGATTGGACCAGGAAATAGTCACTGTTGCACCCTGTAATTTCATTTCATTTTAAAGGAACATGTTTCTTTAAAAAAATATTGCATTTCCACTATAAAATGAAAAGAATTCAAATTCTTTGACACATGTTGTGGGTTGTCTGAAGTGTGATGTTGTGTAGAGTAAGTGGATGTTTGTAGTAGAGAATGAGTAATTAAGTGATTTAGTGGGTCATGAAGATTTTCTTTATTTTCTCTGAATATTGGGCACCCATATTCTGCATTTAAATCAATCCTTGTTGCATAACAGTGTACACATTACTGAGAGGTGCCATTATTGCATCTCTGCATTTTATTGGATAGTATACATGTATATATAAATATCAGCGTAAACTAATCAATACACATTTTATATGGATGAAAACGGTTATTTGATTCTAATACGTTATGTGTTGACATTTAAAGATTATTGTCATCATTGATCTTTTGAGTGGCCTGAGAGAGTTCTAACATGCAAAGATAATGAAGGAAGTCATCAGTCATTTTTGCCTGAGGTGTTGATGCTTGGCTGGACGATTGACATGATGCAGATGAATTGCACACAGTGCAGTTTCCTTGAAACATTTAATGCTTTTTGGATATCTTGCAAGAAAAAAAAAAAGATAAGAAAACAATGTTTTGCTAAAATAAATTACAAAGTGAGGAGTACTGTATCCTATATTCTATCTTTGCATGATTGTGTGACAGACGCCAGACTCAACAGATTAGCATCATTTTCACATCAGTGGACTGATATCCAGGTTTATTCAGGCAAATGCAAGTGAGTTCACGAGAATGAACACTGAACATCAAAACATCACTATAGTATAGATGTACAGTATACTGTACATCTATGCTGGCTGTGAAGCTGTGTCAGCTCATAATCAGACCTGTTTCAGTCTCTCTCAAAAGGGTTTACATCAGGTGTAAAGAAGTCAGATGCAGGTGAGCACCAAATCAGCTCTTGCTGTACTTTAGAACAGAGCATAATTGATGACAACAATAGAGGTAATGAAAATAAATTATTTACCGTACCTGAAGAAAAAAATATTTACAAAATCACCACTGAATAAGACTTGTAGATCTATCCGCAGGAAAAATAATAAGACTCAAACTGTTCAGCAATCACTAAAGCTTGAATTTATAATTGTTTATGCTTGCAACAGCAGAAAGTACTTACTTGACAGCGTAATTAATAATTTTGTATGGAAAGTTAGCTCAAGGTTTCTTTGCCAAAGATATCTCACCAGCGACCGGCGCTCTATAAGTGGCTCTTCATCAAATTGTGTCAACACTGAATATATATTTTCTTTTGTTTATATAAACAAGGCAGAAGTAAACACATTGTCCCCTGCAAATCATGCACTCCATTAGTGACAATATGTCTTGCTGTATTGACCTGTAATTTAAGCATCCCCTGTAGACCAGTTTTGACAATGCCATTACGCAGTGGCCAAATGCACCATTTCACATATCAAGCACACAACTTGGAATTTATGTATATATAGTAATCATGTATCAGGGAGTAGTAAATGGAAATGTGTAAAATGGAATAAATTAAGAATTCTTTCAGACATCATCTGAATAAATGAGACAAACAACTTAACCATGAGGAGCATCTTTCTTGCCACATTACCCACAAAAATGGAAAAATTATTTGGAGCAGTTTTGAGAGCGTTGACCATTTTTGTGACCTAATATTGTTGTAACTATCTAACTAGCTTCAGATAAAATAATAAAATGTCTCCTAATAATAATATTAGCCACCAACTTTGGCCAACTACAAGGTCAGCGTAAAATGGTAAAATGTCAGTAGCTGATAACTTTACAAGGCTAATATGTAAATTTTTAAGTAAAATATATCTTTGTAGCATTAATTGCTCACTTAAGCTATCAAATGTAAGGTTACGTTAAAAATAGAATTCAGAAAACATCTAACCCTGGTCATTTCAAGGCTAATGTCAACCTGAACATTAGTAACATTACTTGCTAGCCATCACCAACGTCTGTGTACTAACTTCTTTTGCACATAGCACTATTGCTACAGACAGAGCACTTTCTTTATTTGCTCATAATGGTCAATAACAGGGACATAACACCTTTTCCTATATAAAACATCCATAAATGATGCTTCAAATGAGCAGCACAAATCTCAGTTAATTTATTTCATACGTACAATATTGTTTATAGTGAATTCATACTGATCATAAAGTGCAAAGTGTTTTTGTCCTCTAATTAGTTATTTACACACACAAACATGGACAGTGGTGTATGAATGGAAATTGGAATCCAAAAGAATACTTTGTTCTTTCACAGAATGCAACAGATTGAAGTGTTTGGCCACAACAGCTGCTGTTAGCTGAGGGAAATCTTTTTCCAGTCTGTGTTTCACCCTTATTTTCATTTGGCATTGTTTCATTTGTTTATTGTTGTTAACCTTAATTCAAAATAACATAAGTGAACCCAGAAGTCCTTCTACTATGTCAAGTGAATTTAAATCAGTCAAAATCAATGTCAACATTTTTATTTAGGTTATACATCAATGAGTTATTGAAAATGACTGTCCAGCTATTAGTCAGCAGTACTTTTTATACATGTCCTGTATATGAGATTAGAGCTGAATTTGGATCGGTCATCTCTCTTCTATAAACATGCTGCTCTAAGTGATTTATTTTCACTTGTACAAAACTGTGTGAATGTGTAACGGCTGCACCTCAGCTCTGCACAACCCTTGCACATGTGAATATTTCATTATAAATGTGATTAAAAATACAATTGTGAAGCCTCACAGAAATTTATTGAAGGAGCTGCTTCCCTGTTCCAATATGGCGGCAAATCCTAAGTAATTTTGTGAGATTGGTGTTGGAATTAAATTGGCGCTATGCAGCCAGGGACTTGATTTTTAGGGATGAGTGAATAAGCAAATATACACCAACAAGTTCACCATGTCAAATTAAAAGGTGATGATGTGTCAGTTTGGCTATTAGTTTTCAGAACTTTTGCCTCCTGCCCCAAGAAAAATCAGTTATTGCAAGTTGGACCACAGGTTACTAGCTAATATTATTGACTGTGTCAATTCATTTAATAATAGCTTTGTGATAGCCACAGTTAGCAACTTAGCTAGCACCAATTGCAAGAAGGTCCTACCATGTTTGTTCTTCACTATGCCCTTGTGCCTTTCCTCTACGTGCTCCAGTTTCCAAAAATAATATTCTAATATTGCCCTTGCAGCATGAATATGAGCGTGTTTGTAAATTTGTAGGGTCCAGCATAGAAATTAGACATGAGCCCTATGGAACCCCATTGTTTTTATTTTCTGTGCATTATGTGTATGTGTATACCAGAGCACCTTCGGGTAGTCATAAAGTACAACTGACACAGCAGGCTACACATGGCAGCTTCATTATATTTTGCCTACAGCTCCAAAAACCAACCAGCACTCTAATATTGGATTAATACTGCCCAAAGGTTTGCTGCTTGTAAATTACTTTGTCGTAATTTAACACAAAATTATTTGAATAGGTGCATGTAAGCACAATGCAAACTGCACCAACAACTTGTCCCTCAATAGAGGGGCCCTCAACACTGTAATAACTCAGATGTCACCCTGAGACCCTCTTTTAGTTATTAAGTGGATACTTTGCAATAAATTTGCAAGTGATCACAACCTCAACCCAACTGAGAAACAGTAAACTTGTGGCTTTAGCCCTGTGGTCTGTGGCTTCATGGAGGCTGACCATTCTCCCTTGTTTAAAATCAGGCCTGAGGTCAAAGTGCAAAAGTGAATCTTATCACTATGAAAAGAGATTGATGGCAAACCTATTGTACCATTATATCACTTTTGTCATATATTAGTATTCAGTAATTCACTAATTTATGCCCCTCTCCCACTTGAGGGTCATGACGGGTGGAATATACAGTTCATTTTTTGGAAGGCATGGCAGGGGAACACACTGTAGTATAGGCTGCCATGCCATCAGTGGCTTTACATGGTTATTTCAATTCAGTTCACACCACTGGGCAATTTAGAGTTTCCAATCCACTTACATGTTTTTTATAACCTACTGTGGAAGAAGAGGGTACAGCATGCAAATACTTCTGAGAGGGAAGAGGATCCAGGTCCGCCTCACTGTGAGGTGACAGTGCCACAGTGCCTCCTTGGTATAATTGAGTTACAAACAGTACTTCAGCCACAGCTTTGCTGATGCAATTTTCAAAGATTACATAAAAGCAAGTCTACAACAGAGTCTTGAAATTACATCAAGTCAACCTTAATTCATTTGGCACATTTCATAGACGAGGAACATCAGGGTGACTTTATATCGAGAAATAAAAGTCAACTTAAGTCACGTCAAGTTTATTTGTATTGGGCAGCATCACAGACAGTGTCTCAATGGGCTTCAACATCAACAACTGTTCCCACCCAGACCAAGCTTTACAGACTCTTTATAATGTACAATGTGATGTATTTTAAAACAAAAGAGTCTGTAAAGCTGCATAGTTGCATTAGAAACATACAGATGTGAGGAAAAAAATGACATTGTTTATAATGCCATAATCACAGTTATACTCGGAAATATCAAGTATTTCACAAGTTGTTTAAAAACAATTAAACCTTTTTTTTCCAGGCATGCATTTGGAAATGAATGTCCAATTAATTGTCCTACAATCCAATTAATAGCTACTTCATTTCCTACCAAATTAATACGCGATGTTGTAGAATGGACAAACTGTCTAGATCTTTTGTTTGTCTGCAGTCTTCAGGTCTTTAAACCAGGTTTAAAGCTGCAGTATGAAACTTCTGACGCTCTAGTCTATTCTCCCTCTATGAATTCTGGCCATGAAGACACTCTTTAGACAGTCTTTTAAACTGATTGAAAGCAGAAAATATGGGCTGGAATAGATGACTATAAACAACAAATAAAACGTAAGTGAGGGGGACCGAGGATGTTTAATGTACCGAAAGGGTTGACAAAGCTGACACAGTATGGAGAGGAGCTTTTTTTCTCAAATATAAAATCTAAACTTGGATGCTGAGTCATTCACTCATGACATATACAGATCAGGTAGAAATCATTTGATGACACCAGCTGTAAATGATTTCCACTGTGGGAATGTTAACATTTTATCTGAGTCTGACAAATGATTAAAATCAAGATGTGAACACTAATGCACTACAGAGAAGGACAAATTAAGGAGATGAGCAACTCACTGAAACTGTTGTCATGTCAACAGATTTACGAGAGGGGAGATGTTGCTAATTTATTATCTGACACATCTGAGGCGATATTTGGTCCTATTCTTGGAAAACCTTTGGTCAGTCAACTGGATGACACTTTGATGCATCAACTGGAGCTGCAGTTTGAAGATTCTGAGTTAATTATCACATCAGTCAACATGTACCAACACTGCGCTCATTACTTGAGACACAGCATCTGGAGGTGATGAAGTTAACAGCACAGCTTCTTAAAATGATGTGTGTATCACTGTAAGACTTCACAGGTTCAGTCTTCCACATGATTAGCCAGTTCAAGGATTCATCACTGCGCAGAGAGCCACTGACACTCAAAAGGTGAAACAGTGCAGAGTTTATGAGCAGACAGGGATGGATGTCTTGATCTCAAAGATCACATGCATGTTACAGCACAACAGAACTGCCAATTCAATTCACTTTTCATTGCGGTGTGACATGGCCAAGGATAGATTATTGAGGGATGTAATTTCAGGAACAATTAAATCACACAACCACCAAAATATTGCAGAATCATTGTTAAATTCTATGTTTAACACCTGGCTGCATTGTTATTAGTTTGGAAAAGCTGAGAATCATACAATAATCTTAAAGCTGGTTGCTGTCATGCATTTGATAAAGTCCATCCACCTGTGTCTGCTCTAGAGTCTCTCTCATGGTCTGTGTGTGTGTGTGTGTGTGTGTGTGTGTGTGTGTGTGTGTGTGTGTGTGTGTGTGTGTGTGTGTGTGTGTGTGTGTTGTACTGTCGTTGTTATTTGTCATCTGTCTATGACTGTAGCAGGTTTCTGGTTGGGTGGAGCTGGGGTGCCATCAGTGAAATGAAGGCACCTGGCCACTGTTTCCAGGCTTTTAAAGACCTGCCCCATCCGTGCAGTCTGGAGGCTCTGTGTTCTCAAGTGTTAACGTGTGTTGTGTTGACATTTTTGTCGTCTGTAGCCTACAGTTCATTTATCAGTATTTCACATAGCTCTGCGTGCTTTCCAACTTGAACTGCTGAATTTGGCGTTTTGTTACTTTCAGCAAGTTAGTCTTTGTAAATGAGAATTCCTTTCATTTTTAACCCCTTCATGTTTTCCTTGTTTGTCTGCAACAACCTGGGGGCTAAAAAGATGTTGATATGGAGCATGTGGAGGACTTTTTCTGATTTAGTGCCTTGGATAAATGTGATGATGACATAGTTTGAGAATGTTTCCCCTTTGCCTGGGGGGTGGATATCAGTGAGTGTGGATTCCCTTTTTGGTGCTCTCTTTGTAAAGAGAGGAATCACAAATCACTTTGTGTCTGTGCAGTTTTTGTCCTCAGTTGCAAAGCTAGTTGCATGACCAAGCTAGCTATGGATCGATCATGTTTGTGCAAATGAATTGTTAAGGAGTCTATCCTGTAGGCATAGTGGTTCCCCCCTTGAGAGTCATTGCTGTTTGTTTGTAGCATGGGGTGAAAGCAGTAGGGAGCACAACCCTAGTCTTTGCAGGGTTGCCCGCTTGCTGGCCACTTTCCACCATCAGCACATAAATAAATAGTGCAGTATCACCTGTAGACCAGAGTTCTTGCTTGTAAGAATATGTGTAGGCTTTTGTAATTATTAACTTATGTACACTCCAAAGTCAAGCTCGGATTCCTTAAAAGTTTAAATCAAAGGTAAAATCTCTGTCAAAGACCGAAAGAAGGAAGGAGCCACTGCATTTTTGGATGGAAACATAAATCGAGACCATAAATCTCAGACAATCAAAGCAATAAAAATTCTTGGAATGGATGTAATAACAGCAGAGGCAGAGGAGTAGGTAATTCATTCACAACTAAATAAATCCACATCTTTTTATTTCTTATTCATAGCTATTTCCAATTACGTTTCAACCACAAAATTACCCATTTTTTTCAGTTAACAAGTCTTTTCAAGGCCAAATGGTTTTATACAGTATAATGTAGCAAAGCATCCTACTTTTTCTAGGCATAATGAAAGCTTAGAGATAGTGTTTGGTCAGAAATGTAATCAGGAAATGTACTGGGGCCAAACAAATTAAATAATTGAAGAAAATGTTCCTCTTTGATGAAATTATTAAAATCCCATCAGAATAATATGTCAAAACAAACTCAAAATGCTACATTTTGTCTGTTTAATGCAATTTCATCTCCTATTTATTAGAACATGCTACCTGACAAAGCACAATATAATTCTCTGGCTGAACCACAATGTCCCAAACTGCCAATGCCCTGTTGTCTTTTTGTTTAAACAGACTTAAATGCCAGACTTCTAGACCTGCAGGGGCTACCTGCAAGAATTACAGGAACTGTATGGCTCCAGAACAAATGGGGGACTCAACCTGTGACAACCATGAAATATGATACTTACAGCAGCATATTTCTTTCAGACATTATAAGGGCGATGATGAATGAAAGGGGACATTGGATGGGGAGCATTTTGAAGGTATAGATGCCTGAACCTGATAGCCTTCAGGGCCAGCGGGGACACGTGGGAGTCCCATTCTTCTGTTCACTGAAGATAGAGAGATACTCACCTCTCACTAACCTCTGGTGTCAAGGCCTCATGAAGAAGTGGGGCCCCACCTCAAGGGAAAGAGTTTATGATTTTGATAAAATGCCTCCAAATGGTCGACCTTTTTCAATATGGCTGCCATTGTTATGTTTTGAGGGTGCAAATGGTTCCATAGTTGTTTGAGAATTACCAAATTTGATAAATCTTTAATGGACTTTTTTCATCAAAATAAAAGACTCATCCACAGCCTCATTTTACACTGTATTATGACAATGTATAGTCTTAAATCAGAGGTGACCTCCTGTCTCCAAAAGGCCACTTACTAGACCACAATGCCAAAAAATGTCAAGCATGAATCATTGTCTGAACATTAAAGTATTTTATGGGTAATTGCTAAATTTAAAGGGTCCCCTTTTTATGGTTTCATTAAAAAGCTATTAAAGAGGATATAGAAAGCACAACATTGATGTTGAGGTTAATTTCCATGGGGATTTTTCAAGACAATCTCTCTGAGCACCAGAAGTCATTCAGTCTGTTGTAATGCCAGTTGGTAAAGGTCGATGTAGAAAGACCCGGGGACCCCAGTGCCACAGAAAGAAAGATTAAGATCCAGGGTATTGATAAACTATCACTGACAATACAACCAGCCCTCTGGGAGCCAGTGACATGTTTTCACTGACTGAAGTCTTTTTCACCATCCACAAGGGATGGCAGAGTTTAATTATAGCAAACAATGTGATAGTTGTGTGGCATGGATTTATCTACACTGCTCTATCCTTATGTCTGGTAAAATACTTTAAAACATGCAGCACTGCGGGAGGCCAAGAGAGTCATCCTTGTTTTCATTCTCTCCGCCTTAGTAGTATATAATAGATATGCAGTTGATCTTTGTATACCCTGAAGGATAAAATGACTACAAGTAGACATGTGTTCTTGTAGAATCAACATCACTTTTCCTATAAACCTTGATTTCTGTATGTTGTGTCTTTATGGTGGCCCTGAGGGTCAAAACACAGAAAACTATTTCAGAAAACACAACATTTCAGAAAATAACTTCTAATAACACGCAACATTTCAGAAAATTACATTTCAGAAGACACAGCAACATTTCCCAAAATCTTGTGTTTTGGGAAATGTTGCTGTATTTTCTTATGTTGTATTTTGACCTTCAGGGCCACTGTATGTTTCTCCCCAGTAAGACAAAACAATTAGGGGTTTAATGATATATTCAGCTCACTGTTTGATTTAATTCTTGGTGCATAGTTCACAGTTGGATATGCACAATAGTTTGATTAAATGAAGAATTATGTAGAAAACTGCTTTTTTTTTTCTTTTTTTTTTTCTTTCAATGCTACAGTTTGTACACAGTGATTTGGGTTAGAGCCCCCCTCCGCTCAAAAATATGTTTTTGAGTGATGTTTTATGTTTGTTCCTGATTTATGACATCACAAATAGTTTGGAAGACAATCCTTTTCCTATACTGAACTTACAAAAGTGTGATGAGGAAACTCCAAGCCTCCTGTGCACAACCACTGGGAAAGGACTTCACAGTGAAGGTGGAATCACTTGTTAATGAAGGAGAGGGTCAAAGACTTCAGCTAAACTTGCATATCACATACAAATTATTATTCAAAGTAAACAAATTTACAGTAAATCGATAAAGATTGGTAAAAGATGTCTGATCTGAGCTTTAATCCTTCAGGATTTAAAGGTAAACTCCATACATTTCACATATAATGGTCAGCCAGAGCAAGCTCTACTCAGCTTGTGAACACACTTGTGTAATATCGTCTGTGTCTCTGGAGAGAGCTTCCTAAGTCTGAGGAAATAGCCCTTGATGATGTCATCAGGGGTTATCTTGCCTTGAGCTTGGAGATCACACACCACAACAGAAAGCCTGTCCTTCCGAGTGGGAGGATGGGTATTTCTCATAATGGAAACTCTTCTAAACAGAGGTTCCTGGCAGCATTATGGCAGTGCAAACATTCAGTGCTGGAGAGGCTATTTAAGTATGTAGACTGTTTAATTAACAAACTGCATGGCTGATGTCTTTAGCGTATTCTTCTATCTTTTTTTTTTTTCTGGGTTGGTTGGAAGTCCTTGTATCAGAAATTCCCAAGTTTTTAGAAGATAAAGCCAACTGGCAGTTTCAGAACCACACAGCAACTATACATATAACTTTTACTGTCAAGTCCATTTTATTCATACAACTGTCAGGCAGCATGTGCCACCCTTTACCTTTAGACCCTATGAATAAAGAAAAACCCTAAAAAAAATAAAAAATAAAAAAAGGAAACCTCAGGAAGCACAGCAGAGAATTGGATCCTGTAAGATATATTGCAAAAAGTAGGACTGCAACCTCCTCGAGGACAGACTACACATACACACAGACGTAAAACTCTAGGACGATATTCACATAGAGCGAGCAGAGAGATGAGGTAAGGCTGAGTCTCCTGGAAGATGAAGATCAAGATCTATGACATCTGGAATAAGAGAGAGCATTGAGAGAGAGTGAGAGAGACCTCACAACAGCTAATGGTCGAACACGTGACTGCCGAGACGCTGAAAGGAAAGAATAAGGGAGGAGAGAGAAGGAGAGTTTTTATTTTGGCTATTTATTATTATTATCCAAAACAATTTTACATATATATTGATATTTTAGTACCAATGCATCTTTTATATCAAACCAACCTCTATGCTTTTCTTAAGTAAGCATTACGATTGTTGGTTGCTATGTAACTGCTTATCTCCTTGATAAAACGCTCATTATCTTAATAATGAATGGACCATCTCTACAATGTTCATGTGGTGTCTGTACTGAGAAATGTTGACACAGATGAAGGCTTACAGTTTTTTCAGGAATTCCTATCACTGAGTTCAACCCTTGAGCAGATGTCATCCATGCATCGACAACATTCATTTGACGATTATCATATGGATTTGTGCTCTCTCTCTCTCTCTCTCTCCTGGTCTCCATGGTTAAATGAGTCCCCCTATCTCCCAGCATCATTTGGCCCCTCACAGTCCTAAGGTGTTTGCAAGAACAACATCGCAATCCTCCCCTTGGCATGACAACACATAAATCACAGTGACGTTTGGCTCATCATCCCCAATAGAAACACCCATGCGCAGAAACACAGGCACACACCACCGCCACTGCAACAACTGTGATGTTGGTGGACAGCTTTGCTCTAAAGCTGGCTTGGCTCTAATAGAGCGGGAAGAAAATCCTTGGGTCAGCTCTTTATGTCTTTGGGGACAATCAGGAGACCAAAAAGCAGATTGCTGCAGACAATTTGATCATCCGCTCCTGGGCATGGGCTCTCCATTACCTGACTAAAATAGGCCTCTCCCTGGAGGCCTCAGGCCTCATTGAACAGGAGAAGTGGGGACGGTAATTATATCTTGGGCCAACCCCAAATCGCTTCCCATTAGTCTGTTTCCAACACGTAGCTGCAGTACCCTCGATATGTCGCTCGCAGCCTCCACCCTGGGCCATGTTGACATGCTGTTGCTGTTAACTATGTCCTAATTTATTAGGGCCTTAATTGTGTGTTGCCATGTTGGTTTTGGCCCACGCTCACTCAAACATCAGCCTGTCCCGTTGTGTGCTGAAATGGAGAGATGGTGCTGAAGGGATTCTTCCGTCTCTCCACATTGGCTCACCCCATTCTCTTTCCAAAGACATTTCTATCCATCTGTTGCAGGCTGACACTTGTTCCTCTTCTCTCAAACCTTGTCCATATTTGTCTTGCTCTTTTACTCGCATTCTCTATGAAGACACGCAAAAGAAATATTCATCTATGAAAATCTATGAACTATGAACTATGAACAAAATTAAGTATAAAAATAATTAAAAACTTCAGGCAGATTGTGGTAGTCAAAGGCCTTTCTACCTCTCTCTTTGTAACACTGTGACAATGCAGGGGAGGCTGGCCAATGAGAGAGGCTGCACCACAAATGAGGTCAAGTAAGTTTAGTTCCAGGTGTCGTACAAATTCATGAGTTCTCTTCCAAATGCCCTCCTGGGGGTGGGAGGATGCACATAAACATGCACAGGCCCTCACATGTACACACACTTGTTTTCGCTGCCACACACTCACATAGATGTCACTGCCCACTGAAAGAGAGACATCTGCCTTCCCAGGGCAGTTGACCTGCAGGAGAACAGTGTCGGACTGAAATTCATCAGCTCAGCCAACCACAAACCCAGTTCTCTTAGGGCAGCAGTGCATGGTGGGACCTCTGCACCTTTAGTGGATTGGCTTTATCAGTTGGTTACCTTGTAGCCTCAGCATGGGATGAAATTGAAAGAGGAGCATGCAAGTGATTGGCCTGAGACCTGAGCACAATGAGCCTGCTCACATATTTTATTCTGTTTTGTTTTTGATCTGCTTTCTTTAAAAGAATAGATTGGCAAATGGTGAACATGTGGCTACAGTTAGCCAGTTGTAGTTTTACATTAGGTTTTACACCAGACTATTTGATGCTAAGATAATCAGCTGCTATTAGTAGTCTTTTATTTACTGGACCAATGTGATAGACAGTGACATCAATGTTCTCATCAAACTCTCAGCAAGAAGTGTATTTCCCAAAAATATCAAACAATTCTTTTGAATGTGAAAAAAAAAAAAAAAAAAAAAAGCTCACATTCCAACTGAAAGCTGTCCTGAAAACCTCATGAAACTCAGGCCCTCCTCTGGAATAACATGACACATCACTGATTGAGTGACACTGAGATAATGGCAGGACAGGGACACAGGTGATACAGTAAGGTGAATGTCCCCCGTCTGTTAGCAGGAGAAATATGTTTGAGCTCAGACTGACAGCTCCTGCACTGAAGAGAGATAAAACTCATCCAGTATTGATGAGTCTGGCTCTGCACTGGTCAAGCAAAAGACGCCAGAACACTGAAATGAAGAAATATGCAAGTGGCACACAGCACCTTACACCTAGCTTTCAGTTTCTCCCTTACTCTGCTCCGGATTCTTAACGTGAAATATAAAATACTGTAAGTATCCTACTATGAAACAGATAGCAGCTTTTTCACCTTACCCTTCAGTCCCTTTCCCACCGAAGCTCTTTTTCACGTAATTGCTTTCAAACTGTCAGCACAGAAAGCATGAAAAAACCTCCCTTTTTCACTCTCCCAACCTTTGCTTTAAGCCTGACAAGCATCTGATGACTGCTCGACAGCGCAAGTTATCAATAATTGAAGCTGTGATCACTTTGGGGATGTTGTTTTTTGCAACTGAGATGACATGATTTTTTTTTCTTTTTTTTCACCAGCACAAGTCAAAATGAGTAAAATAAGCTTGTTTATTGTCCCACTTTCATCCGACACCATTACAGTATTGTGGAGACCTGCCAAGTATCGAGGGTCTGTTCTGATCAAATAAACTCTGCTCACTCCCTGTACCAGCTGCCTCTCATGAGATCAGCAGGCAGTTTTTGAGTTGTGTGGGTTCTATATGAATACTGAATGAAGGATCTTAGTCATTCTGCGTTCATAGAAATTCAGCTGGAGCAAAGTGATGAAGAGATATGATTCTTTTTCTCTATCTGTCAGAGAGATGATTCGCACTTTTGCCTCCCAACTCCAATTAAGAGTATTTATTTGGGCTCAGCAGGTCTGTGTATGTGCATGACTGCAGTCGCAGACTTCCACGATGCAGTTTTTAAGGTGTATCTGTACTTGCATGTTTTGTGTATGAATGCTGTGTATTAATTGTGTGTTTGTGTGTGTGTTTGTGTGCCTGCAATGCTGCAGATGTACAGGGCTACAGCAGGTGTCCTTGTGGTGTGAGTGCATTATTCAGGCTCTGTGGGCAGGTGCAGCCTCTGACACCATCTCTCAGGATTCTCATTTTTCAGCCCCAGCTGCACTTTAGCAACACTGATGATCTTAACTTGAGAAAATCAAGACCTGTCTATTCAGTGTACTGCTCAGCAATGTTGCTATTTATTTATTTATTTATTTTTATTTATTTATTTATTTATTTTGGGGGGGGGGTTGTTTGTTTATCTTTTTTTCATGCATTATCAATCTCCACTCTAACAGAACGGGGATAATTTTGCAAAACAGTCCCAGAAAAATAGCAGCCAAAATTGAGCATAGGTGAGGCGGGTAAGCGATTAGTTGTGATTTTCTATGACACAAAAATGTCTAACACATACACTCCTACACACAGTGAAAACAACAGCCCTAACTTCGTTTAAGTCTGCTTTAAGTGTTGCTAAGATACAGCAATTTCTTTTGGCCTTGGCCCCGTCAATAATGTGATGAAGAAACACACAGTAATGCATGTTGTGACTTTTGTAGGCGTTACTATAGCAACTGTGGCAAACTGCAGCCCTGGAGTAGGCAGGTGAATGACAGGTAGTAAGTGCACAGACTGCACACAGTGTGCGCACGTGTGTTGCGTATGTGTGTGTGTCTTCAGGTGTGAATGTGTTATGGGATCAGCTTGCAAAAGCAGAGCAACAGAGGAAAGCTTTTACCAAGCCGGTCTCAGTGGAAGGCATATTTGCACATACACTTAAGTTTTAAAACCACAGTAAATGAAAGTAATTTAATCATTTCCCCTGAAAGAATATGTAATTGCATCGAGCACGGCTATGGCATAGCAGCTTTGTTAAAAATCTCTAAGTGTGAATTCTATGAATTCTTATACCTCCAGAGATGAGAGCAGATATCATTTGTTCTTGGCTAAGACGAGCGCACAGGGGCTCAACAGGCTTTTTAAATGATAATATTGTCATGCACCAGTGCCATAAGATTGCAGTGGTTTTGAATCATTACAGGGTTGTTAAGGTGCAGTGGTGCCCCAGTCACTCTATGTTGGAGGAGATATGCAATCAGAAAATGAATACTTTATTTCATGCTAGATTTAAGCAGGTTGTTCAGTTCATTTTCAGAAGTCGTGCACAATTGCATCTTTTCTTGTGGTTTAATTTTTAAGATTCATCGCTGCTCAGTCCATCAAAAAGCAATCATGCATATTCAGAGCCAACAAACAGGTCTAAGCAGGCGCACATTGGTAGACATTATTACTTTCAGCACAGAGTTTATTTCCCATAACACCCAACAATACATTGTGGGAAGCCGCTTTGATATAGATTATCACAGATATTCTCTCCGGCAGATTTTTTAAAAGTGACTTCCAGAAATAACACCGCTATGCAATGCAATAAATACGACTGTCAGACACTGTTACGTTCAGAGAAGTACATTAAAGAGAAGGGTGCCCAAGAGGTGCTGGTGATAGAGAATGAATGCTCATTATCATAATGATGCTCTACATAAAACGTCACCACTCTGTGACAGCCTAACCCTCCTGCTTTTTGATATAGCGTCTCTTCATGCTGCTCTGTTCCATTCTCACACTGCTGTGGAGGATAGCGGGGTGAGAGCTTTCAGCGAGTGTGTTTTTGACATGAACATTTTCTGTCTCATTTGTCACTCCGAAGAAGAAGCAACACATTGATACAGAGCATAGCACACGCATGAGATAAACTCAGCTCATAAGATAAATATGCTCATTTCATTCCACGAAGGATGTCAGTTGTGGCAGGTGTGTTAAGAAGTATGCATCTCATTTTGAACCCTACAGTGTAGTGAGGGAAGAGGGGGAAGGGATACACTGTATGTTTAGGAGTCATGCAGTGCTTCGGGCTGTGGCAGCTGACGACACAAGTCCAGTCTAGTTAAGCAAAAAACGTGAGCTGTGTACTGGAGTGCCGCAAGAGATTTTGGACCCCATGAAAGAACATAATATTGGGCCCCCACCCATTTACTGTAGGCCCGTAGTATAAATGTGTATGATATACTGTATCCTATAATATTATCAATATCATAATTTCAACAACATATCAACACTGTCTGATGACTGACTTACCCCAAAACCCTAACCCATCATTTAAAAAAAAAAAAAAAATCCATGGTCAAAGCACAAATATCAAGTAAAAATTACCAAATCAGCAAAATCTGAGCAAGTTAACAAAATCAGGCAGGTAAAACAAATCGCTTCTGAAACACAGCCCGTTGGGTTTGTAGCCACATGGAGGATGGGTCAAAAATGCATTGCAGATGCAGCATTACAGAGATGGTTTGAACCCTGAGCAGGTCTGCATGTTATTACTCATACATACTAATGCTATAATTCTGTATGGTATGTTACAATACACTAATATCTGAGGAGCAACTTGACGAAATCTGATGCCATTGTCATTCAATTTGGCTAGAAGTACTCTACTGCAAACTATCGACAGGAATCTGATCAGGGAAATACCAATAAAAAAACAAAACAATAAAAATACACAGAAGCAGGGGTTTTTAAACCGCTTCTTTGAACTATCAACTGATCAAGTGAAGATATTATTAACAACCTGCTAACCTGACTGTGTAGGTTTTCATGGGCACTACATGAATTTTTACTAGCCAACAAATTTGTCCTTTTCCTTTAGTCTCCCTTTCACTCCTTTTCTGTCTGTCTGTCTGTCTGTCTGTCTGTCTGTCTGTCTGTCTGTCTGTCCATCTCTGGTACCCTGATTTTGCATTTGAGTTTGACATTCTGTACAGACTGTCAGCTAGTTCCTGATCGTGAGCACAGGCAGGACTGAATCATTGTGTGTGTGATATGGCAGGCTATCTGGATGATTTTAACCAAAAAAAAGGAAAGGACAAACACTCCATAATTATATTTCTGAATTCCAAGAGACTAAAGTATTATATTAGGAGCCCTAAATAGCAGTATGTGACCTGGAGTGTGTGACCTTTAACCTCACTACACCACACAGGTGGTCAGAGAGCAGGGAGCAGCATTGACACATTATCACCCACCACAAGAGAGATGACAGACAATTTACTCAGAGGCGTCAGAAAACCAGATTCCTCATAAAGCAGATTTGCAGTCTATGGTTGAGGTAACATATGGCATGAAAACACTTAATTAAAGAGTGAGTTGACCACTGGCTTGTTTTATGAATTTTACAACATATGCAGATATATCACTCGACCCTTTAAGGTAGGCTGGCTGAGTGTTAAGCTTTTATGCGTCATGTTATATTTAGATATTGAATGACAATGATGATGAGGATGAGGGTGTCAAGGCTTTGGAGATTTTGTTGGTAGATGGAAAGCTCTTATTAGTTTTTTAGTCTACAGAACATGTCAGCCTTAACAGTCGTATTTCTGTTAAAGTGTGATATTTTAACAAGAAAGGTACACATTTTTAAAGGGGTCCCTTTTTTAACAGAGAAACATATTCTTCTAATTTGTGAAGTCTTTGCCAAACTACAAGGAAAAGAGCAATTATTACACTTGTTAATCTATTTAAAACTCAGTAGCAATGTTCTTGTGGTTGTCAGTCCAATCTGGTACACAGCCACTTGATTTAAGCTTATCTTCAAATGCTTTTGAGTGATAGAAAAGATGATGCAATGTTCACGTTTTCTGCTTGGTGTCAGTCGATGGCATCCTCACAAAGCACATTTTGGAATCCATCACTCCATCAGTGCTATCCATACTGATGGAAGCGAGTGCCAAAAAGGGATAAGGTCATACTTCTAAACAAATTGTCTCACTCTATCAACATAAGAAAACAACTTCCAAGCATACAGCTGTGCGCATGCATGGGGAGCTCCTAATCCTCCTCTCTTTCACCCACAGGGAGTGGATTCTGGGCTGCTGCGCTCCCACTCCAAGGGATAAAGAGATGAAATTTATCGGGGGAGTGTGTATATTCCAGACAGTGCAGAGTCAGGATATCATCCTGTTACAGCAGCAAGCACAATAAGTTTATGCTGACAAAAACTATCACCTCTTCCACTCATAAAACCTCTCACAAGGTCAGGAAAGGCTCAGTCTTGCTATCTCCATGACTGTTGTGACCAGTGCCACAGCTCTGGCCTGTATCCTTATGAAATGTTTTTCTCTTTGAGGCTCAAGTCATCATGGCATTGTCAGCTTAATAAGTATTATGGCCTGTCAAAGTGACAGCGCAATGGTTTGAAGTGACGGGGAATTTGCCCTTACATTTTGGACTTGAGTGGCTTTTAGGTTTTGTTAGCCTGTGCTCTTTCTAATCTACACAAGACACTTGTGGTACTGAAAAAGGGAATAGCATTAAATTCCCAAAGCAAATAACAAATGTCAGAGTGTGCTTGGAAAACGTTTCAAAGAATTCAGGAGGACGGTCTCACAGAAAGCGGCCTTGGGCTTGTGTGAGACGTGATGAAGTCAGTGGCTAAATGCAATGAAATAACCTTTGCTGTTGCTCTAGTGCTCTGTTGACCTTGGGAAGTGTGTGCTACCAATCTGTGTCGAAGTTACCGGGGTCATTGTCTTTCCCTCGGATATGCCACAACTGCCTTCTCAGCTGTCAGAGAAGATCGAGGTTCCAAGTCACTTCAGGTCATTATGAATCATACATTAAGATGCAATGAGCCAGGCAACCATGTTAGTTATCTCATTAATATTCACTTGTCTTCTTTCGCACAACATTACCATGATGGGCGTTTACATATGTACGCTTAACATTTGCATTTAAGATACTTCAGATTGTACTGCGGGTCCTGATGGGTTGAATCTCTGATTCAAATATAAATGTACTGTCCATGCAAGAATCATAGTGGTACATCTTTCATGTGAATCTGCTCTGAATGTGATTGACTTGAAATGCCAGGAGTCCAGCCATGAAACATGAGTGAGGAGAGAACATTAAAATATCACAAATATTTCTAAACAGGTACATTATTGAAATGTTTTCATTTTAAAGAAACACTGAAGTGCTACAATTGCTTGTATTTTATTCTATTTATATCGTGGGAGGTAGTTTTCAAATTAATGATTTACTTGCTTTGAAAATGTATACTTTTGAAATATGTTATTTACCCATATGGATTGTAGACTTTGCCCATCTTGAGATTTGGTCCAGTGAACAGTAGCTTTGAAAACAGATGAGAGATAGAATATATTGACAAAGGTTTGACAGAGAAGATCTTTCATTTTCCAACACTCTTTTCAGTCAGTTGCTTTAAATACATTGTCATTAGCAGCCTGACTGAGTGAACGGCATAGGGCTACAAGCGAGAAGAAAATGCATCTCCTGCCTAGGTACAGTGTGTTTACACCTTCCTTCAGTTCTGTGATAAATCCACTGAGATATTTATCTGTGAAATGCTAAAACTTCATGCAAAAGTAGAACAAGTAGAAAAGAGCAAAACCCCCGAGTGCTCTGAATTGAGCAAGAGTGTATTTTATTTCTTTTGAATCTACTTTTGATATGTAAGAGGAAGAATATGTTGTTTTTTCTTTCAAAAATTCCATAGTCTTGCTGTAGGTTGCTAATGAGAACCACTCTGCTTTTGCTTTTAGTTCTCCACAAGATTGAACAAATTAGATTTCAATACCAATGAAGTGTATGAATAAAAGGAAAGGGAATAGTGGAATTCTCTTTGTTTTGTAAATACATATGGATTCATATATATATGTGTGCATGTTTGTGTGTGTGTGTGACAACATATAGTCTTCTCAGTATTTAAGTCAGTATCAGTACATATGTTTAAAGCATAAGATGTCATGTGGGGAACTCTTATTTTGTTGGCCTGAATATGTGGTAGAAGTTTTTATGGATGTTACATCTGAACAAATTGGGTCGTACTATATTTTAGGACAAGGCATTTACAGTATGTTTCACAACAGCAGCTGTTCTCTTTGAATAGTACAAGTATCTATCCCTTTTTTACAAAATGACCTTGTTATATTAAGAGAGTGTTAATGCCTTTATGTTCCAAGGCTACCAAGTTTTCTCATGTCCGTTTATAGTGTGTCTTTAATCAACCTGACAGTGTGAGTAAGTCCATTTGAATTTCCGGGAATGTCTGATGGCTAGTGTAACATGTTTTGCTGCCTCTGAGAAAATATACAATATTCCAGATAAGTGAAAATGTGTCAAAGGCATCTCCTATTGTCGTTACTGCAGAAACAAACCAGGTACAGAACCATCTGTCAAGCAGTGGAATTATGGGTAAAATGAAATATCCAGGATATTTTTTGTGAGAAAAATGTTTATCACTAGGTGGTAACCTCTGGTGGATGTAGTAATTATGACAGAATCAAAGGAGGAAGTCAAGTGATGCAGTATAAAGAGTAAGAAAGGCTGCATAAGGAGGAGGTGGGGTCCCATGTGAAACCAAAAATCACTGTTGACTAATTTTAATTTACGTAACATACTTAAGTTAATATCATGAACATAACCCAAATCATGATCTTTTCCTAAATCCAACCAAGTAGTTTAGGTGCGTAAATGCAAGTATTTGACAATGGTAACCTTGTAATGATGAAGGTATGGTACAATAAAGGTCAAGTAGACATGTCGCTGATACACTCAGACAGTCATACATTTTGTTTGGGGCGTCATTAGCAATTGGCATATTCAGAGCTTGACAAGATTGTGTGATACATAATGTGGGATTTATATTATGCTATCATGGAACTTTTTCATGCTTCATGTTAGCAAAAAAAAAAAAAAATGCCATTGCATTTGCCGTGGCATTGCATTGTTATCTTATATCTATAATCTGTAAAAAACAGTGCACCTGGCATTGAACCCTGTGGTACTCCATTATTTAAAACAGAGAGGCTGCTTTGATGCCATCACAACAAATACTTTGTGCTCTGTCTGACAAACCTGCACAAAACCAGCTCTGAGCAAGGCCCTCCAATCCCAAACTGTAAATTATTACGGAAAATTAGCTGGGTGTGCAACCAAAGGTATTGTAAATGTTAATTGCAATACTTCAAAATGTGCATAAAAATATGTTAAAGGAAACATGACTATTGAAAATGAGCCCTTGTGTAACATATGAAACATTTTTTAAAGTTCATTTTCAAAATTCAGAACATAATTTTCTTTTATTCAATTCCCCTTGCAATCATTTATGTGTCAGCCTCTCCGCTTTTTTCCTTCCTTCTATCCCTGCATGGTTCCCATCCCTTCTCACAGCTACTCAGAGCAGTGCACTAATGGCTTTTTGGAAGAGTGAAAAAGGACATTGTCCCTGCGACTACTCTCTGCAGTTTTGCTCAGTGCTAATAAATCCCCTGGCAGGGGTTGTGTATAATGTCCCTCTGATGCAACTTTCATAATGGGGCAATTTTACAGTGCATGTGTTCTCGATCTCACAGCTCGCCTGCTCTGCAATCCTGATTTCTCCTCTGTGCTAATTTACCAGACTAAAATCTAATGGAGTATGCCAGTGAGGTAAATCAAGCAACATTATTTTTATCTTGCTGCCATTAAACTGTGGCAGATGTATAATGATCCATTATGAAGATAAATTCTGTATTTTCATTACAGGGAGACACCATCAGCACAGCAGTGTCTGCAGGACTTGACATTTCTGAGATGTAAAAACAATAAGCTTTTGTGGAAGAACCACAGGAAAAGAAAAAGAATATCTCCCATAAACAATGATGGTGGCTTGTCTGCACAGAATTGTGTTCTTGGTGTCTTTGTCGCTGGTCATGTATTGTCATGTCATTGGTGAGGAAATCAATGATAACAGTGTGACCCTGTGAAGTCCTCTCCTTGTGCAGTGATTGAGCTTTTGCGATGACAGCCATTGGAAATAATGATCGAAATAAACTTTAAAGTCCTTCCATAAATAGCCTTGGGTCAACTCACCGCAAACAGTAAGCATTCTTGCATGCGCTGCACAACTAACGAAAGAGAGACACATTTCAGGATCTTCATCCATATGCATGACATGGTATAATATCCAGCTGATAGCTCTGTTTTCCATGAGTTATTTCAGTGATCAGGCTCAGTGTCTGGTAATCTATTCTTTAATCCTTATGTAAATCACTGTCACCCATTTTGAGTGTCAAAAGAAATGCTCTTGAATACCTCACTGGAAACAGCTGAAACACACACAATCTATCAGGTAGGCTACAAGCAAATTAAGGACATTAATCACAAAGGACAAAAGGACACCTGCATTTATGTGGTGTCACGCCAATCACAGGCAACACCGGAGAGTTTGCTGGTTTATCTCCAAGGTCAACCCTCCATGAGCTGACATTGGTTATTTTATATTTTCTGTGAGGCTGTGTTAGGTGGTAAACTCAGACTCTCCACAAATCTAACCACCAAGTGTTGCAACCAAGACGTCTTTGTGCTGTCTTTGTGTGTGTGTGTGTGTGTGTGTGTGTGTGTGTGTGTGTGTGTGTGTATTTTGAGGGCGTGCTGGCTAGAAAAGATTCTGTTGTCATTCTATTAGATGCCTCTGCGATCTCTACCCTTTGGCAATGTGACAGATTTATTAAAATGGCACTGCATGCTTTTATGACATCCATTATCAAAGCTAATCCAATCGTGTTCCTGTCTGAAATTTTGAATATTTTACAACCAGCCATTGAAAGACAGATCCTTGTGTTATCGATAGCCAACATAACTGCACCTTCAGCTGGCATAAATATATTTTAAGTTTGATTTATATTCATTTTCTGCCTCTAAATGTGGCAGACACAGTCAGATATTCAAGGGCATCTGATTGTCATTACACCACCATCAAACTCTGAATCATAGCACAACACCTAATGGCTTATTACAGGAGCGTATGCTAAATTAAACATTACTGCGTCAATAAATGTTGCATGACATTAACCTGACAGTGCTTCATAAATATTGTGCGTTTCCCCCAGCCCTCCACCCCTTTCACCCTAGACTTCCTCTGTTACCTTCACTACTACCATAGCATTCAATAATATCACACAGCATGTTCTCGTTCTGTATTTGCTAATGCACTGAAATTACATAAATGAGCATCAAATAATTTTCAATTCCCCAAATTCTCTTTCAAGTATTTTAATTTGCAAGCACTTTGCAACATTGCTCACCTTCAACAGATGGGTGCTCATGTCAGCCAATTTAAGCAAGGAGCAATTAGACATTGCACATTAGCATTCCCTATTTTCATCACCCCAAACCCTTCATTTCTCCACTCAACCCCATCTCACTTATTTTTCACATTTATTCCACAGAGGGTTTGGTTTACAGGTGGTGAAGGGCTTACTGAGAATGTGGAGCCAATTTCTAAGCTAAAGTGGCTCTCCTTGAAAGGTTAAAACATCAAAGGGATATCCCCCAAACAGATTTAATGCTTGACACTATTTCAATGACAGCAAAATATCACATAATGACAGCTCAACCATACAAAAATCAGCATGAATTAGAGCATAATGTAAAATAACATTTACCTCATGGACTTAACTACTGTATGTAAATTACCTTGGGGATTACAGACAGCACTAATTGGATTTCTACATGCAAAGTCATTATTTCATTCTCATCAAATATGACAAGCGTCCTTTCTCCAGAATTGGTGACATACTTTTGTATCTGCTGTTACCCGTGAGCAATGTAGGCAAATTCCCTTTACATGAAATTATTTATGTATTATTCTTCTGTGTAAAAGCTGCAACACTTTTCACTGCACCTACTACTACAGAAGTAGTGCCACGACTACTTCTGCGAGACATTACTGTTACAAATAATGCAGTAAGCACCTCACAATTTATGTCCACTGTCAATTCTGGGAGTAGTGAGCCTGTTATGTTGTAAGGAAGAAAATAAGGATGATGGGGTCATTGTAGTGGATGGGAGAATAGTGAATTGGAATTTCATGCAGGTCAACTGCAGTTCACATAGATGTTGTAGAAAGACATTTTAAAATAGCAATGAGCATTAAAATGTCATTAAATGTGAACTGAGGTTTTGCAGAATGTCTAATATCTATGTCTGGCACTCAGGTGATTAGTGAATTATTAATCTGAATGCAATTTAATTGCCCTAAAGTCCCTAAAAACCCACCAGACTCAATCAATTTCTGACTAGGAGTGATAGGGTTTGACACAAACACAAAATTATCTGCTAAAGTTTTAACAGTTTGTCATTTCATGAGAGATGAGAGAGAGATGTCTTTGTTTTTCTCACTAGTTTGAAGTGGTTGGGGCTCAGCTGGAAAAGGATGAAATATTTCCAATTATCAATCAAAATTCTGCAGTATTTTTCTCAAAATCTGATGATGGTTGTGTGTTTGCTCGTTAAAGTCTTAACAAATAATACTTAGGATGTTTTTTTCTTTTTTTCCTTCGAAAGTTTGATTGTTTCTAATTCAGTCTTGAATATGAGACGTTACTGAGAACAATTTACGAAGTTTTATGGCTTTAATTGAGAGTCTAGAGACCGGTGATCCCATCATCTGAACACTTGATTGTCATAGTTTTATCTGCTCTGCCCTCCTCATCCACATCTAGTTGATCAGTACACTCTGTTTTTCTCTGCTATTCCCTGCAGACCTGCCATTCCTCACCTGTCCACCAGTTGCTCTCAGTGTGTTCAGCTCATTAACTGACTGTCCTCCTGCCTGAACACCTGCCCTCGTTCCCACATTAGCCCCACTGCACAGCCACCATTCCCCTTTGCCAGATGATCTTTGTTGCATGGATCAAGGTGAAACTTTCTCTCTTTTTATGTTCCCCTTTTGGTTTTTCACTCCTGCACAATGCATTTGCTCGTTATCATGCACTTTAAGCCTGAACAAACACTCCGAAAGGATGCCTTCTCCTTATCTGCCTCTGTCTGCTGTGTCTACCCTCGGCTTCTCATCCTCCTCATCAACTTAATAGGTGACACTGAAAAAAAAAACCCAATTCATAATTAAAACATTTGTTTCATGATGAATTTGATTATTTTTGTAATGCGGTACACTTTATATTGTTATTTAATAACCAATGCTGTGCTCTAATGAAGTCAGTAACGCCAATGGAAATCAGACCTCAGTTAAAACAAGTACTCCATGTTCAGATTCACATTTTCCCTCTGCAGAAAAAACTGTCCAATACATGGGGTCGTGACAGCTGCTCAGGCATTCATCCAGTACCCTGAAGCCCTGTCACCATTCTAACTGACTTCTGAGCCCAGGCCAGAAACATTCACCAGTCTGGAGACGAGCAACCCACCAGTGCTCATTATGTGGAGAAACTGTGTACTTGGGTGGCCCTGACAGTCCTCCAACCCCTATGGTCTGTGTGTGCACTCAGGTCATGCCTCTGAATTAGGTGGCATTGCTGTCCTGCAAGCTATAACTCCACCACAGTCATCAGTGTTGACATACTGTCCGCTCAGATCTGTCAGACCCTTATTGACCAGCCGGGTCGGAAGCGACAGGCATTTCTTCTCTTAATTGCTCCATCAAGCAAACCATGTAAAGGCAAACTGACACAGACCGTGTCACTTCTCAGGAATTGTGAAACTGTAAAAACGAAAGGTTTGGAAGGTCGGAAAGGTTGGGAGCATTGTAGGAGGCTGAATTATAGTTTCACCAAGTTTTATTTCTGTTCTGACATTCTCGGATGAAATCCAGCTTTTAGCAAATGATATAACATGGCAATAGCACCCAAGAGGCAGTTCAATACAAGATGATGGGCATGCCGGCGATGCAGTAGGTATGCAGTACAGCTGAGCAGTGTCAGCACCACTGAAGTGCCCATAATCACGCAGAACATGAAAATCCTCAAGTGTAATGCCACTTTCCTATAAGAGCTATAAATAATGTGGGCTGACTGAAAAGTCTTAGTGTACAGTCATAAGAATACATGCCTAATGAGGAAATGATAAAGATGGCTACCTAGTTCATCAGTTAGCATACAACTCATAAAGAACAAATGGTTATTCTTAAGTAGAGCCTGAACACTGCTGACATATGAGCAGGTCAGTATCACTGGCCAATATTAGATTTCCTTCGTGAAAATGAGCATGACAGATCATAGATAACTCTTGATTATATGGAACCCAAAATTGCACAAATGATTTGTGACCTGAATTATTATGATTTTCAGTCAAACATGCAAGGAACTGATCAAGGAACTGAACATATAGCAAAATCCCCCCTTAACATAAGTGAACGTTTACTCTTTGTGAAATTAACAGCAGTGACAACTGGCAGGTTATGATAGCCGAGCTGCACACCTGCATGAATATGATAGGATAGTTTTTTTTAGCTTTTAGCCAAACAACTGATGATTGGTAAGCCGATCAACTTTTTTTTTTTTTTTCCCAGTAAAATAAATATCGATTTGGCATCCGCCTCAAAAATCCTATATTGGTTGGCCTGTTGGGCTATGTGTTACTCACTTAGATAACTGTGTCACTGGCCCTACCTTCACCTTGATGATTCTATTATCGGGAACTTGGTCAGTGGTTCCTGATCTTTGTCAACACGTGATACCATCACATTGTCTTTTGTCACTGACAGATGTTCTAGATTAACCTTATCAGCCAAATGTGTCATACTGTATTGAAAAGATCTAATCTTCTTAGATCTTAATCCAATTTGTTTGTGCATAAATCATGGTTGGAAGGAAGTTCAATATGCATAATATGTATTTAGTTGAAGATGACAGACGGCTTAATCTGTTGTTGGACATTGTTTGCGATGGTGAATGATAATGCTATAAATAAAACATGTAACATGATGTAAGCCCAACAATGATTTGCTGTAAATAACCACCAATAGATTTTACACACATTCCTTCTTTGTAGCACTTAAAGGGGCAGTCAGGAGAGAATTTGAAAGTTACTTGTTTTGCGATTTGATTGGATGAATGCATAATGCACAATTGTTCTGTAATATTTGTACATTGTCTAATTATGCCAAACATACTATATATCCTCAATAGTTATAGTTATTAATAGGACAAGTAAAAGTGGTCCAATGAAACACAGTGTCTGTCAAGATTTATTAATTTCAGCATAGCAAAGAGCCTTGCTCCAGTCCCCAACCACAATCCTAATACTTTCTCGTCAAATATTAAGGTTAACTTACAGCTGCATGTTATGATGCATATTTATTCATTTCAGAGGCTGCACACTATCCTGCATGAGTGCAAAGGCTGATCTAAAGAAAGGTTTGACCTCCACCTCTACCGACATGGAAAAGAGGGAGAGAGTATCCTTGCATCTGTCCAAGGCCTCGCTTAGTTTATTCTAAGCCGCTGAGAGCTTCCTTTTTGTCCGGTGTTTGTGCCCCCTTTATCTCCCTTCCTTTTATGTGCTCATTTGTTGATTCCTATCAAGGACAAGATGAAGAGATAGAAGGTTTTTCTTTTTTTTTTCTCCCTGATAACATACTCTTTGTGCAGAGCTTGTCTCACCCATTTTATTCTATAGAGCGAGCCAGCAATCTGATACAAAGAAATGCATTGCTTCTCAGCAATAGTGGGAAACATGGTTCCTGAATATCACAGAGATATTACTTTTTGACTTTAAAATACCCTTTTTGGTTGGATATAAGAATAGATCTCCATATATTCTTTTGCACATATATTATATGTAATGCATATGCTCACAAAAGAGGACTAATATGTCTTGCGTCTTCACACTGCTTCTTGCTTGTAAAAAAGGAGGGGAAGCAATTACTCGCAATGCCCTTGCCTACAGTTGTCTTCAAATACTTGGGAGTCATTTTTATAGTTGATGGCAGGAAATGGTCTTATTAACATCCCATGTGGGAATGGCAATTCTGTGTGTGAGGTTAAAAACTGTGATGATGTGCATCAGTTGCTGCTCTCCCTCCATTTTAAAACTAGGAACCAGAGAGTCAGTTTTTGCATAATTGCTTGAAAGTAGAGTTGCTAGACTGTTATTTTCAAGTAGACACTGACTATATTGCTTTGCCCTCTCTCTGTTTTCAGGTCAGTGCAGCAACATAGGAGGCAGCAAATTCAAGGAGACTTTTGAGACACAGCCAGTGCTTGAGATACTTCACGTAGAAAAGCATCCAGAGGCACCAAGTTTGTTTGGCGTTGTTTGCTTTGCGCAGGTTTGACTTGGTGCGTTGTGCCAGCCAGCTGTACAGCCACAACCGCCACCTCAGTAAAATATGCAATCATCAGCCATATCTCTGCCCCCCCAAGCCCTCATTTGATGGTCGCCTTTTAATGAGGAACAAGCCAAACGACTTACACCCGTTGCGTCCTTGCCGCTAACCTTTATGCAGAATAGATGCACTTCTGACATACAGTGTGACTGGAGGACACAAAGACACAAGGCATTGTGGGAGCTGTACTCCCTCATGAGTGTTAAAACACCAAAGGGGTTTGGTCTCACATGGACAGAAGGCATCGCAGGTGGAGAAAGCAAACCTTTTGACCAGTCAGCACCCCTGTCGTCCTCCCTTCATCTCTCTCAACCTTTCCGTCCCTTTCAGAGCCTTTTTCTGTCTGTCTCCTCTGCATTTCTTCATCTCTTCTCCCCCACATGTAGCTGTAAAAGTCTCATTCGGCAATTCGGCATACATTAAAGCTCTGCAGACAAGCTTGAATGCTCAACTCACTGAGTGACAAGGACAGATTGCCACCTATTGGTAATAAACGGTCATTGGTGGCAAACAGTAAATGTAAAGGTGACATAATTCAAACAAGCTCAACATCACTTGCACTTGAAAAGCTGTGTGTGTTGGTGTGCATGGATTTTAGGAAGAACAGATTTGTGTGAGGCTACTTGCTGTTGCTGTTTCACTTTATTATTTAGCAACCTATTTCAAATGAGACCACACAAAACACAAATTAGCATAACAAATAATTTCTCCTCAAATTGATCTCTTTGTTTGCAAGCAAAGCAGACAGACGTCATCACTCACAACTTGCTGAAATGTCATTTTATTTCTATATTAAGACTCTCCTCTACCTCAACAGCTCTCTCTCCTCTGAAAGTATAGAAATTAAAAACTTAACAGCTCTCCATTTAGCCGTCCTATTTCTCATGGGGCCCTTGAACTAATCTGAAGCCTGGGTGGATTTTTCTACCCTGGAGGAGTGTGTCATTGGACTCTCATTTGAATAATATTACAGTGGATAAAGAAGTGCCATTATGAGCAAAGAGAGCCTTAATAGCACACCACAATCAAATCACAACATTGCAGGAGGCCACAGTTGGCACCGCGGTGCCTGGACTCGTTTAGCAGGCCTTTTAACTCGGCTCCTCTCCAACTTGCCCGCTTTAACCTTCTAAGCCTGTCCGTCCCGCAAATCCTTCCCTTCACACATAGTTGTGTTTCGCTATTTTGCCAATTCAGTTGGTGAGCTCAAAACACAATGTCACCTAGTTCCCCCAGTTCCTGTTACACTTTTAATCCTGTCTCACCAAATCATTCACTACAAACAGCTGTAGAGCATGTATCTACCACAGCTCTTACTGTATATGTGAGAGTGCAATTTGTATTTTGCCTTGTTGTTGTGCACAAAATGTCAAAGTGTAGAGTATGAAGACAGTTGATTTCAGATGAATAATCCATGACTGATCCGTAACTGTAACTTTAACTCTAACTAAAACATACATTTGTTAAAGCCTTGCATTTTCCAGTTGGTAGTTTTATGTTACAAACAGTGGTGAAAAGTACTTATTCACATTACTTAAGTACAGTTTTGAGGTAGCTGTATTTCACTTAAATATTGCCAGTTTTTCTTCTTTGAAATAATGGCAACTTTTAAACTTGAAACTATACTTTTCACCTCATTTTAACAAGATGTGAAGGTAATCTTCATGTCCTATGAAGATCATGTGAACAGCTACTAAAGGGAACCTGTGGTGAGAATATTTTCTCAAGAAGAGAGAGAGATCAAGCTTGGCCTTTGGACCTCAGCTTTTAAATCAAAAGAGACGAAAAGTAAAAAATGTAAATGCTCAGGAAAAAATGGAAATTTTCAGCTCTTCTCAATTGCTACTTCCAAGGTCAAGAATGAACCTTGCACATCAGGTTTAACATTGCAGCTCCTGGCTATCAGTCAGTGTCTTGAGCAAAGCACTGAACCTCAAATTGCTCCTTATCTGTGTAAGGGACAACTGCAGTTCACTTTGAACAAAACAATTTGGCAGGTGACTGTAATCAAATGTTATGCAATGCTACTTTTACTTTAGTAAATTATCTGTGTACTTTTCTACCACCACTACATTGTTAACACAGGAAGTATGCACCAGTTGCCGTATTCAAAACATTCTCACATCTGACATGATGTTAAATTGCTGTAAAATGATCCTCCGAGTGCTGTCACATTTTCAGAAATATATTCTGGACAAATGAAAGAGAGACTCAAAGCAAGACAGAGAGAAAATGTCAACGATACAAGCAACACACAGTCCAAACAAATCAAGCCAAGAGAGGCAATATGCAGGGCAGACTGAGGCACCAGTTTGAAATAGTACAGACATAAATGTGCAGGAGACACAAGACATAAGTTAGAAAACGAAAGAGAAGAAGAGGCTCTCAACTGATGACCTGGTGACCATGTTGGAAAACCTTCAGCTTGTAGCATTAAACTTGAAATGGATCTCCAAATGAAAGTTAACAGATTTTTTTTCCCCCCTATGTTGTGATTTGAATTGAAAATCTGATCAATCTTGTGTAAATAACTGCTTGTAATTTATCTAGGATCATGTCAGCTAATATGTGATTTGTACTAGTGCTAACAGGCATTATACTTTGGTGGCATAAATGCTTTTTGATGGGCTGATCTTCTAAATATCTTCTTTATATTTTGATTTATTTGTACATACATACAAGGTGACTAGTGAGCTTTAGTCAAGTTGTTGGTAAGTGGATTTTGTTACTTTTAGACACAGCCAGGCTAGCTGGTTCCCTCTGCTTCTGCAAAAATAAGCTGCACTAACTGTGCCTCGTCTTAATATTTAGCATAGGGGCATGACATTTTTCCACCTAACTCTCTGCAAGAGAGTAAATAATTGTTCCTAAAATGTCAAACTGTTGGTTCAAAAATCTATCAGAAATTGAACAGAGGGTGTTTTAATTTTCTCACTGTAAGAAGCCCAGGCATACCATACATGCAACAGTGGCTATAGCATTGGACGTTATCAGCTCATGCTCTAAATTAGCCTGCTATTATCTGATAACTGGTGAACAGGTTGGTTTTTGGTTGAGATGTCAGCTCAGTTAATCTGAACAGAGTTTCTTGAAGTACACTCAAACCAAAAAGGATAAATGCATTTGTAATGTTCATTTAGAAACAAATCTACCTGCATACTGTGCTTTTGTCTTACTGATTGCCTTTTTCCAGACTAGTTTTAAGTCATAACAGCATGGCTTTGACATGAAGGTCGGCCAGGACCAGCTTGGTCCAGACTGAAATATCTCCAGAATCTACTGAATGGATTGCCATTCATTTTGCACAGATATTAATGCTTCCCAGAGGATGGATGCTACAGACTTTGGTGATCTTGAGTTTTCTTCTAGCACCTCCGGGTTAATATTTTAGGTATTTAGTGGCATGTCTTGACAACGCTCTTGGATGGATTGAATTTGGTATAGGCCTAGATATCCATGGTGCCCAGTCTGGCTATGACTTTGATGACCAGCTCATTTTTCCATTTAATGCTGTCATACTTTATGTTTTGTGCTAATTATTCCATTTTAGTATGCTAACACACTAAACCATGATGGTGAACATGGTGTACCTGCTACATATCATGTTGCATTTTCATTGTGAGCATGTTAGCAAGCTGATGTTATTTCACTCTTGGTCTTGTTATATTTTTCCCAGTACTTTGGTAGGGCCACTGTATGACTGATGGCACAAGTTGTGGTTGCTAGGAGATGTGTGCTAAAGCTGTAAAGCCTGTATAACAATTATTAGAGGGGGAGGGTGTGAGATGATGGGGGGCGGTGGGGGCTGAATGTAATCCATCCTTCATTAATGTCTCTCCCATGCTCACTCACTAGATGCATGTCTTTTTGGTATTTAATAGTAAACAGAGAAAAAAAAGACATGTGGGTTGGCCTGTGGGAAATTGGTGTCACTCCCTCAAATTAGCCGCTGCTTTGTGAATATGAATAGAATAATTTGTGGTTGATCACTTCTGCCAGCAGGTTTGTTCCTTGCATAATTTCCTCCCATCTTTGGACACTTCGCTGAAGTCATTTGACATTTCTGGGTCACATCTTGCTGCTGAGGCATTTTTTTAGGGTTCACTGGTAAATTGATACATGAAGACGGCATGTCTCCATTCGCTTCATAATAGCTCCATGGTTCCCTGGCTGGAATGAGGGAGCAGTGTTTTGAATTCAGCATCACATTGTTGGGGTAATATGAGGATGCCCCAGGGCAGTGTCACCTCTCTCCCTCTTTTACTGCCTCCCTGTCTTTGTTTAATTTTTTTTCTTTTCTTCTAAAATACACACCGGGAAACCACACATAGCAAACACAACAGTAAAGCCTGTATCGTCTTTGCTTTATTAAAAATGCAGACAGGACTTTGTCTCAAAGCCTACCTCCCAGTCAAGGATATCCACTGCAAATCCCATTCAGGGACACAGCAGAGAAACCATGCAGATACATAAACATACACAGGCACCTTTCCTTTCTGTTATGCGCAGACTGTCACGGTTTGTGCTAACATTCAGAATCACAGACATTTGCAGGGATCTCTGGGTGCAGAGTGAATGGTTGAGATGCAGTAGATGGGAAAGACAGAGCAAGCAGTTGTAGAGAGAAGAAGAAAGGTCAATCTGTCTTCAGATTGTTCTTTTTTTCTCCACAGTAGCAGGTTATCAAATTGCCATTGAAATATTTCATTGGAAGGACAGAAACAAGTACAGTAAAAGCCTTTTTCTGAGGATCAAAAATTATCCCCACCGAGACCTTTACTGAAAAAGCTGCTGTTTACATAATATAAAATCAGAGATCTGTGAGTTGGCTATATAGTATCTGGTCTTGTGGGACCGGACTTTTCCTTTCCCTCAAGAGAGAAAACTTCAAAGCAGCACATTACCATTTCAGACAAACTGGGCCAGCAGTAGCCCAAAGGTTAGACAAAGTGTTCTTGTGACCACAAGACTGTCAATTCAGTTCCCATTGTTGGGTGGGAAAAGTCTGGGCCATTGAAAAACTATTGGACAAGGCTTTTCATTCTGTTGTTCTGAGCTGTTAACATAATTCCTCTAATTGCTAAGTTTCATGCTGTAAACATTTTAGCACAAGGCAAATACATACACAACGAGCTTAGACTTTTTTCACATTTCTTGTGGTATTAAAGATATAAATCTAAGAGTATGACCTTATAGATAATTTATTAAGTGAACTGTGTGGATATAATGCGATTACCAGAAAGGGAATATTCTCACTTCCACTGTGTCTCAAGAGAGAGACACATGCGCGGTGAGTCAGATATCGCTCATCCTCTATTGTAAGCTTTGCTACCAAAATATATGGAGACTGCCTCTTCCTGCTGTCCAGTCTGGTAAAAACATCCTGACTAATGGGTTATACACCTGTGGTGTCCTTTTCCTTGTCACATGATCCAAGTGAATAGAATTGTTTGAGGACAGGTGAGCTTTTTAGACAGTAGCAGACATCAATTCCAAAGTTTGCAGGTAACACCCAGGCCACCTGTTTGACTCCACATATCTTCATAAACATAAAAGAAGCACTCTGTCACAGGAAAGAGTTAGATGATATGAGAGTAAATCCAAGAGTTGTCACAGTCTGTCTCCTTGTCCTTCCTCTCCCACCACATTTATTTTCCCCAGGTCCCTTCATTGCCTTTCTCCCCACCCATCCACACACCTGTTCCCACTTCTCATCAGTCCTGCAGTTTCCTGGGCGACTCCTCCCACTCCTCACCTGCACATAATCCATAATCAACTTTTACTAAATATACCAGTCCACATTATTTGCTCCTCAGTTAGTTTGTCCCAGTTCCCAGTTTGTACTTTGCATATTTTATTTTTATTTTTTATTTCTTAAATGTTTATGTGGACCTGCAGCAACCAACCAGTATGTCTACAAGTACCTGCCTGCCAACTTTTTTCCTCATTAAACCACTGAAATCAACCTGCTGTCTCAACTGTCTGTCTTTGGGTTCAATTCTGTTTTTCAGTTCTGAGTGTAGCCAAGCAGTCATGGACCCAGCAGATGCCATTTTTTTACTATATAACCTGATTTCTGATGACCTGGGGATAAGGGATTTTTAAAAAAGATTTGCTGTGAGGAACAAAAGGAGACAGGTCTGTCTTTGTCATGTGGGGAGCTGCCCTCAAAGCCTTGGCTCAGGAGCTTCTTAGCTGTGTAAGAAGTTAACACCTCCACTTCTTCAGCCAGCTAATTTCTAGCATGCTAGCCTTCAGTCTGCTAACTCTCAGCCAGCTAACTCCCAGCCTGCTAGCCTGCAACCTGCTGGCATCCTGCCCAATAGCCTCCAGTCTACACCTCAGCCTGCTAGCATCCAGCCTGCTACCCTTCAGCAAGTGAGCTCTCAGCTGATTCTCAGCTGTGGATTAGGCTCAGGTTTCTGAGCTTGCAGTCCTCTTGTCTCGGGCAACCTCCCAGCTTGCTTAACAGCCAGCTAACCATCTGCCAGCTCCAGCTACTGAGTTGGCTAGCCACTAACCTGCTAGCCTGCAGCCAGCTTCTAGCTCTTATGGTGGCTGGCCACCTGCCTACTTGCCTCGTGCCATGTTGACCGGTCAGTTAATATGAAACCAGTCCATTTCCTGCCTGATCCTGCCATCTTCTGCGAAGTCCTCCAGAAGGAAGCACAGCTCCCATCTTTATCTTGCCTCACCACTGTCCAGCACTTCGGCCGACATCCCTGCAGTCCCTGAGTCAGCCACCTCCAAGTCTGCTCTTGGTCCTCCATCAGTGGGCTGGCTGACACCTGTTCCTGATTCTGCATTTGGGTTCAATTCTGTGAACGTGACAACATTACATTGTGGCAATGCACCATTCCTGGCTTGCCAATAAAACATAGAAGATGAAAATGCTGGTGTGCTGCACTACATCTTTAATGTCTTAATGAAGAATAAGCCATTGTCATTTTTATTAATTTAACACTATCCTGTACTGATCTTAAAGTGACAAAAGTAGAAATCCATGCTTACATTCCTATAGCTAATACCAAGCCTTTGGAAACATTGTACCAAAGGCAGGGTGATAAAATTATAAATGTGCAGTCAAACACAAGTTTATTATAGAGAATGTGCAGTGAAAATGCACAAAGCTTGTGAAAACATTTTTGCAAGTAATTCCACACCAACACAAGTAAATTGTGATTTTATAGTGGTTCAGTATTTTGCCTATTTAATTTCTTGCAGAGGGATGCATACTGTAGTTCAGATTCAGAAAGGTGAAAAATGTCAAATTCAGATGGAACAAAAACATTCAATTTTTCGTCAGAGCTGAATTGCTGACTTCGAAAAGGGTGATTTGTAAATAAGGATGATAACAGAAGCATAAAGAATGAACACAGAGCAGAATTTTCCCTCCATTAGTATATATTTGCAAGAGCCATGGCGGGTAAAGGCAGGTTGGCAAGTGAAGCTGCTCCTCACTGGTTGGTTTGAACTGTTTGGTTATGGTTGTCCCTGTTTTCACAGTCAAAACTGCTGTTGCATAGAACAATTCTTCCATTGTTTTTACTTTAACATAATTCTCTCATAATTTTCTCTCCTGTTTCAGTTGGACAAAGAAGAACCTTTTTGGCTACAACTTGTGTGTGGTCTTGAGACAAACCTGTTTGTTCTCATGCCTAACCACACCTGGCTTATATTGCAGAGGTTTGAAGTTTAGAAAATATCTTAATGTCCCCAAGCTGGTCCCGCATTTACTCTCAACCAAGCTGGGTTAAGGCTGGATGATATATTAAATTTCATGGTGAAAAATCTTTTCAAGAACTTTAAATATCAATGTTTGCTTACACAGAAAATGACCACGCCGGCAGTTAGCCAGGCAGCTGTATGTTTTTGCACTGTTCCTTAAGTATTCAGACACTGGCAGAAGGTTTTCTTATACTTCATATTCTGAATAAAGCTAAGCATTTTCTTAAAGATAATGTGTATGCTAAAACAAATTAAAATGCTGAGCAAAATGTCAAAAAGTCTACTTCATCACGTAATAATGACTCAATGGGGGATAATTATTTCTGGCACCATCAGTCCATGTATGATTTTATCATTTCTTTCATGCCATCTGGCTACTATTCATCTGGACAACATGAGGCAGCCATCAAGACAGTTTTGTATTAAAACATTATTATGCGTAAATTACTTGAATTTACATGAGCACATCTCACCCAAAGTGAAATTTAATGTCTATGTTAGAGTGTGAATGATCAGCATTTTAATTTGATGGCTTTTGAAGGCCTAGAATTTAAAATCATGAGAATATTAGCTTCATGAAAAGAACTCAATTTTCATGATTATGAATCACCAAACTTGCTTATTCATATTCACATCTTACTTTAGATTACTGACTATTATTACCCAAAAGTATTCTTTTCTTCTTCCCCGTTTCCTCTCAAGAGCCACTTTTCTGAATTTTTTCAAAACATTCTTTTAATTTATTTCCACTCCCCTGTCACATCAGAAAGCCAAAATAAAAAATTAATTGCTTAAGTCTAAGGGAATTATCTGTGATATGCGTCTGTGTGACAGGAGTCACTTTCTGAAAGTGTTTTCAGCTTTTCTTGTGCATGGTGCACAGAGCGAATGGACCAGACAAAGAAACTTTGCTTCGTTTCAGTAAGAATGCACTTCCTTTCACTAACATGATGCCAAAAATACACCACCTATACACTCTTCCACCAGTGCTTGGCTCAGGTCTCCATCCTGTGCCTTTTATTACAGGGCCCCTTCAGGCTCTGGGAAGTGGGAAGCATTTACCTGCTTGTGTCAAAGCTGCACATCAACAGAGGTTCACAGCAGGTTTCTAGTTTTTGTTAACATACTGTGAAACTCTTGCTCTGTCGAGGCAGAATAAAAAGTATGGATCACTTCTGGTTCAGTCTGACCTGCTATCTGATGGAAAATGTTTCTAAACATTTTTAGAATAGTCACCCTCAATTGGAAATCCATCAACAGGCGAGTATAAAGCATTTTTATGCTTCTGTTGAATTTACAATGCAAAGTGTGATGAGTTGATGATGTGGCTGCTGAACAGCAACCTTTTCAGTGATACCCACAAGTTCACTTCATTACTCATCAAAAATAATTAGTGAATTAATCTTTTTTTCATAATTGTGTCCATAATTACTATATATATATATATTGTTAATTTGGCAGGTTTGATTTCATTGTAATGAAAAAGGAATAAAAACAAATCCAAAAGTCTAACAGTTAAACTATCACTATCATTAATTAGTTTTAGTTTATCATAATACATTTTTGGCCATGGCTGGGCTTTTCTTCCATTAAATCGATTTGTAATGCTTTATTTTAGACCTTTATTAATTCCTAATAATTTCCTGGAAAAAATATGGAATTTGATATGAATTATAGGGGAAACTGAGAAAGTTTTGAGACAGTTATTTTAGTTAGAGACTAGCAGTTATTGATTTTCTGAGAAATATTACCTTGAAAGAATTGTTCCATTTTTTCCCAATTTCCCATTTTTTGTTTGTTCAGCTGACCTGCTGCATAGTCATATATACGTCATAAAGGCTATGTTAGCTAAGCAGTAGTGTACCAATTGAACACTGCCTCTATTTTACCTACAATTACTGCCAAAGACATTTTCAGCACATTATTAGGATTTTATAGTCAGTAAAGTAAAACACTGTTCTTGTCCAATCAAATGCACTTGCACCTTTTACGTTCTTTGAGTTCCCAGTAGTTTTTTGGTATCTCAATCATTTTCTGTGTGAGTAATGGCTGATTTAGTTAACTGCATTTTTAGAGAAGCTTTCACAACATTGGTGTGTGTAACTGTGTGTGTGGCCATAAGCTGAAGGCAGCTTAAACTGCTACGTTTTTCTTTTGACTGCTGTGTGGATGGAGGCAGTTCTATCTAAGAACCACAAAGTGGGTTGAATCGAGATATTAAAAGAGCTCCGACCCTCAGGAGGTATGAGTTCAAACAGGAAGCTGGGCCACGCTGGACCCATGTCTAAAGCAGTGGCAAAATAAAGGTGCCACTGAGCATCATTTCAAATCTACTTCCTCAGTGCGTCTTTAGCAGATGAATTGACTGGGGCAGCGCTGCTTATACTTCACACAAATGTGGCAATGGCCTCTAAGTGCTTGTTAAGAATTATTGCAACACATGCAGCTCTATCTCTGTCAGATCTATAAATAGTATCTCCTGACAAATTGAGGTTGCTCTTATCAGAAAATTGAGATTTCACAGCTTTGAGGGTGAGATGTGAAGTGACACATCAAAGGGCTTTTGGGCTGGGTTGAGTGGGGTGGTGGGTTGATGGCAAAAGGCGAAGGATAGCTCGCTCAGAAAAAGGAGAGCCAGATGATATGGAGCTCGGGATGCACCGCTCGCCGTCAGCTGGTGACATGTGATGATAGAAGAAATGTGAGAAGTTGTCAAGAGGGTGTGGCAAGAGAGGGAACAGTTCATTTTAGAGAATAAATTATAATACATTAATGTTACCAGATGGAGTCCAAGTCAGATATTACCATTGCAGTTATAAATTATAAATGAGCCTGATTTTCTGCTCATATAACCTTTCCTCCATCACTCAAAATACTGCCATCTGCTCTTAATTTATACAATATAAAATCCACTTATTGTACTGTTTGTTTCTTACTTAATGGTGGCACCAAGTACTGTGGTACCTGTTACATAACAGGATTAATTCATTACTGCAGCTAGAACCCAGAAACACTTGTTTTGATCTGGAAGCTACAGGTTTTACTCAGCGCACTTCCGAAGATAACTCAGTAATCCTGCTTCATGAGGCAATGACTGATGACATCTGTCAACACCCAGGTAGGTTGTGTTGAAGATTCTTCAGCAGTCTTGAGACTGTTCTCATGCCCCTCTACATGCTAATAAGGTTGTAATGAAGAACACTTCTGATGGCATGTGTCAATGTATCAGTGTAGGATGTGCAGACTGAAGGCCTCCTTGTGGCTCCATTGCGGAAACAGCCCTAACCTCAAACCCTTTACCCTCATAAAAAGCAAACCTAATGTTTGCACATTATCTACCCCGCCCCCGAAAAACAAAGTCACACAATTACAATTGCCAAATAAATCCAAAATGTTGACCAAAGGTAAATATATCGTGATATAGAAACTCAAAGTGTCATCACTCTGCCCCAGCCTCTGATTAACTCTCACAAATAAATAGATTTGCAAGATAAAGCCCAAGTTTTTGTACATGAATATGGCAGCTCAGTTTTATTAACAAAACTCAAAGATCAAAAGTTTAAAAGTGTTTGTCTGAGGGGGCTTTACAATCTGTCCATCATGTGACCACACATTATCCTTACATTCTCAGTTGGATAAGAAAAAAAAAAATCACTGATTTCACTGATTATAGGGTGTAGAGTCATATTCAGTTTTAAAAATGATTGCTATCTGTATAAAAACAAGATTAAAGCCTTGTTCAGACTGCCAGCCCAAATCTGTTTTTTGCCATATCCAGACTGTATCCAGATTGAGTTTAGAAAGTTTGGACAACAAAAACCACATGAAATGCATTTTTTGAAATCGGATCCAAGCTACATTTGGAGGTTTTTGACATGTGGTTCTAATTGGATTTCTTCAGATGGATGCTCTGGCTGCTCAAATCAGAATCAGATGTCAAAGTGTCTTTTTGCATCACTTGCAATGACAACATGAAATACAGAGTGACGAAAGTACGTCAGAGCATCTGAGGAAAATCAATGCTGCTTCTAGAGCATGGAGTGTTGTTGAAGACTACACGGCAACAGTCCTTGTACAGACGTTGAAAGAACTTGTCTGCTGTACTTTGGGGAGAGGCTTCTGTACATAAACAGAAGCTCAAATTCTTTCTGATTTTAGAACCTAGCCTGATTTGCCTGTTGTCTCTACAAAGCCAGAGAGTCAATAGCCATGTCTGCAGGTCTATGTCTATCAAGAAGCTAAGTACCAGTGAGGCTAATAGGATTGTTATTAGTGTTGTCATAAATGAAAGCACTGGGCAAAGTGACAACATATCATCAAAGTCAGTCAAGAATATTATCTTTTGTGGGAAAATGAATGTCTTTCAACAATCGGCAATCCATCTGGTAGTTCTTAAAATTATTTTATTATACTCATATTATACTCATTTCAGTCTGAACCAAAGGTGGAGCCGCCACCCAACTGACTCACCAACAGCCTGACCTTGTTATCCATGGAGCGCTATTGCTAGATGGATAACAAAACTAAGACACTTGTGTGTTTTGTGTGGGATAGCTTTGTGATGCATGCATGGAACAATGTGTCCACAGAAATATTTTGTAATATGCATAATACCTGTTATCTTCTGTTCCATTCGACTGATAAGAGCTGGAAGTCTGTAACTGTGACAACAGAGGTCCAGTATATCTCTGCTCTACTCTATTCACAGTGGTCAGTGACTCGAGCCTCTCCGCTGATAGCGGAACAATCTTCAGCTTTCATCTCTCTCAAACTCTTTTGGTCAATCCACCAACTGTATTAAAAACTGCTCAGGAAAAATATCAGCCAAGGAAGCAGTTGTCAGTAGCCTTAAGCATATGAGATGTGCATGTGTTTGCGCCAGCATGTACATCACATATATCTATCTTCCACAGAATAAAGATCAAAATGTTCTTTTATGTGCTCTGAAATATGTATGAAGAAAGGCAGGCTATACTGTACCATCGCTGATAACATACATTCGCAGAGGTACTAGAAGGTCTGTGTCATCTTGTTAATAATTTCAAAGGAGCTTGCTTAACTAACTTGCTTTTTAGACATGAGATCCCTGTGGGTGGTGTTCTTCTAACTAGTAATGAGAACATACAGCAAAGGACATGACAAGTTTTCTATGGACTCTGATTACTTTACAAGACTTTGCAATCAGAGGCATGTACATATAAGAGATTTCTACATGCTTGGTGGCTGTATAACACTATGACTGTGACTATGTGCTCAGTCACAATCTACATTACTGTGCTAAGGAACCTACATATTCTCATTTTAACAGTCCACTTGATAGTGAGTCATCTAAAAATACTTATATTGGATGGTTCTGCTAAACCTTGGATTACGTCCACTGCTAGTGTTTATTTCCCAGAATATCTATGCATCCATGTTGTACAGTGTGTTTTTATTGCTCATTTTCTGCAATGTGATTTAGGCTTTGTGTGTAAGGGTGCAGTGTTAATAATGAAATGCATCTCCATAAAATACTAAAGTTACATGGTCCACTTAAAAAGCTCAATATGTTACAAGATGTGGGTTTGTGCAGTAGATTACTGAAATACAGCTTTTGGTTTTGGCTAGCCTACCAGCAGAGCATTTATCCCATGAAAATAATGCAGAATAAAGCACTAGCTTTTTTGTTTACTTATTTTTATTTTTACTATATCTCATACTGTAGAGTGTAGAATGCTGTATAATAATTGTCACTGCAGGCTCATTATGCACTGCATAATCTTTTTATTTTGATAGTAAATGCTATTTGTTAATACTTGGACAGGCTGAGTCAGCTACATTTAAGAGAAACAGTGTCTGTGAGGGTGAGGCACAAAGCCAGCTCTGTGAACCCAAGATTGTCTGACCAGCTTTAAACATATAGCAACCAATACAACAGTTGAACAATAAAAAGACTTCATATACTCATCAATGTTCAGGTTTTCATCTTGTTATGTAGCCTCGAGGTTATGGAAGAAATGCACTCTAATGGTTCACTTTGAATTATTAAATGAAAATAAATATGTACAGTACATGCAGTACAGAGAGTTATTATTATTGGTATTTATCATATGAATAATAATTATGAGAAGCACAGTTTATCACTGGTCTGTCAACATGTTGCTTTGGGCTCATAAATATGAATGCAGGGCTTTTGTCCACATTAGACTCCTGTACAAATAATGACTTGATGATGAGTTGTCTCTAGTACTTTGGTCCAATCTAGTAATCTGATTACTTCTGTTCATGTAGAATTTTACCCCACATATATCTTAATCTTAGGCACCATATGGATGAGGCCTACTGAGTGTTGCTATGCAGTCAACTTTATGATGCTTGTAAAATCTTATGCAATACTTTTTAGAATCCATGCCTTGAGGAATTTAGGGTTGTGCTGGAGGCAAAAGTGGGTCCCTGTTACAACGCTTGTCTCTGTTCAGTCATTTTTGTACAGTTTTCTCTTTTTTCCAGTCATTAACCTCTCCTGTCATTTCAGACAACTGCCATTCCCCATCTGCCTTGTAGATGCCCTCAGTGTGTTCCTGTCATTCCAAGTCACCTGTTCACCATTTCCTCATTAGCTCCCCTGCATGCAATATACACCAGCCGTCTTTCTCCAGTCATCTAATGTACTCTGCAGTCTTCCAGCCTTCCAGCCTGTGCTCCCAGTTCTGACTTCCTGCCTCTTGCTTGCTTTGTTTGCCCTTGCTGACTATTACCTGTTCCCAAACTCTGCCTTGAACTTCTGACCAAGTAAACAATGGATTGCTGCCGCTGAGTCCTGCCTTTGATTCCACATATTTGTGCAGAACCGTTGCATGTCCCACTCAGTTCTCGATGATGTACCCAATAATACTGAGTGCAGATTAAGCATGAGAGGCTGGCACATATGCACATGAACACATGCTTTTGGACTGTGCCATTATCACTGTTCACAGTCACTAGCTAAATGCTGTAATGTTGGGATCAGCTGCATTAAAATGCATAGAGTCACTAAATGATCAGCATCATCGGCGGGGTAGATAATGTGCTGTAGAGTCACTGGTGCTCAGTAGCAATCAAAGAGACATGGACCGAAGCCAAACGGGCAGGCAGCTCATGCTGATCAGAATCTGCTTAGACCTCGTTCAAATGGACAGATTAATAATTGCAGGATAAAATGGACTGGCACTACTCTATAAAAGAGCTGAATATTAAAGCAGTGGTAGCACAATATCCCCTCTCTGCCCTTCTGCTAAACTCCAAACTGGTGTCTCCCTCATAACTGGCTTCATTAGCAGCCGGTGAGAGGCAACATTAGTGCTGCCCCTTCCCTCTAACACTAATAAATGTTCAGTGCATCTGACTTAACGCTTCCCACCCTGCCCTTCTCATCATCTTACAGTATTTTACACCGTTTTCCGAAGCCTCAAACAGGGTCATGCTGTCTAGTCCCCATGAATGGCCATTTCACACCCACCTCACATTACCAGAAACAGTGGCGTTGCCATAAACCGACGGCCATATTCATCATAGTTATGATTCTGTGACAGGGTCGTCTCCCCTGCCTGAGATGCAGGGCTTGTAAAGACTGCCTTGCTGCCAGCAGGCTTCCTGTTATGGAGCCTGTAATTGGCTGATTGGCGGTGGGGAGAATGCACCACTGTCTTGTGAATGGATGACCAATAAGACGTGAGTGTGGTCCCTAGGGCAGGCAGGTACCTATTAAGGGCTCCTTTCCAGCTCGACGCCTTATTGTCATTGTTATACACATCGAACCTTTACACACTATTCTTTTTTCCCCTCCCAGTGTCTTTGCCTCTGTCATAGACTAGTAAACTATAACTTCTAAATTGTCTGTTGTTCAAAGAAAGTACATCCTGGCCCAGTTTTCTCTGCTGTGGGATATTTGATTGCTTGCCTCGGCTCTATCGCTTTTCCTCCGAGTAGTTAGACAATGGTCCTCGAAATTGCCCGTGTCCTTAAAAACGTCAGTGTCGAACAGCAGTAATTAAATTCCAGACTCTCTCCACAGTGGTAATTCACCTCACCATTTATTTTGTCCGTGCACGTCATCTCGATCTGCACAGACTGTACTTGGCAGCAGATGTTTGGCTTTCTGAGGCACAATAGCTCAAAGACCATTAAACAGAATTGCATGTTATATTTTCAAAGGTTGGTATTTTCAATCAGTCTTTATACACGCCGAGAGTTTTTCCCTCCATTACCATGCAGAATGGTACGCAGAGGTAGAGGGTAAGGAGGGTAAATACTTTGTCTTCGTGTCAAGATTATCTATGCACCTTTTAGGCAGTGCTGGAAGCTGCTTTTGTTTAATAAAGGGCTGATTAATGAACAGAGCAACAGAGGGAGATAGGAAGATAGAGACAGAGAGAAACACCCCAGAGTCTGAGCCATCACAGCCCCCCTGTGTACATATGGATATCTGTAAGGTCCTGTCTGCTTTTGTCTGAATTAAAGCTTGCTTTCCCATGTTTTTTTTTTGTTTTGTTTTGTTTTTTGTTTTGTTTTTTTGACAGGAGTAGGAACAGCTCATAAATTCAGCCACACCTGTTTTATTGTGTTGCTCTTTTAAGCATCAAAAGAACCTGGAGCTTTGAGGAGGACTTTTTAATCTGAGTAAAATGTGAACGGAGGAACTGTTGCTCCGTAGCCTATAGGGCCAATCATCTGTATCCATTCAGCATTTTAAACCCATCAGATGAAAGCTGGGGATTCATTGCAAGACAAAAAATCCATCTCAGACTACTTCTCAGCTACTTTTTTTTTTTTTTCAGTTTTCTTTATGCTCACTAATTAATAACACACTAACTGCCAAAATCATTGCGCTCTGAGGAGGATGTGAGCATTGTTGCATTCCGAGAATAACTGCAACTGTGATTTTTGAGCCCCAGGATTCAGTGTGTGTGTGTTGGGCCAAAGGCAGGGAGCTATATTAATCTAAACTTCCCAATCAGATTTTGGTATTCATTAACTGCCGTTTAAATCCCCAAACCCCTTTCCTTAAACAACTGTAATACATTTAGCATGTTATTGTTCCTCTGCCAATACACTTACCATTGATCCAGAGTGAATATCTACAGTACTGTTGAAACCAGTGGCTCCACTTGAATCTTGATAAAAATAGACCCTGAAAAATGACAGATAGCAGTGCCCAGCTTCCATCCACTTTGCAGCTTAACAGCCCATAATTTCACACACTGTATTCTGCTGCCAGCTAATTACCCTGTAATTATGAAAATATGAGATCTGTGATTAAAATGCTTACCAACATATCATATACTGGTGGCAGCATGAGTCTAGACCTTGAAAGGCCTTTGGAAGTGCTGACACTGGGAATAAAACAAGATGGTACAAAGAATACATCTTCTTACAGCTCTGATGTACATACAGAGGGTTGTGGGTATTGTGTGTTCCTTTCTGCATGTGTTTATGTCATATGTGTGTTCCCAGGTGAGAAGAAAGAGGAAATTAAACAATTAAAGGCTGTCCATGTGGAGGCAGCGTCTAGAGACAGAGAGGTCAGGGCAAATTAGACAACCTTATCACAGACTTGGGGTGTGTGTGTGTGCGTGTGTGTGTGTGTGTGTGTGTGTGTGTGTGTGTGTGTGTGTGTGTGTGTGTGTGTGTGTGTGAGAAGGAGAGAGCAGTGCTTTACTGGTTGTCGTAGCAACCTCTTCCTTCTCTCACCCAAGAGCCAGGAATCAATTATTCATTACATTGTGTTATTGCATATAATCTGACTCTTGCTCACTTTTTGCATATACAGTATGAATGCATGGCTAAATGTTCATGAGTAAAATCTGCTATGGAAACTCTATGGAAGCTCACCAGATGCAATATCTAATACTATACACATACACATACACATACACACATTGTGGTGGTCAGTAAGGTTTCATGAGGCAGTTAAAGTGTCTCTGAAAGCTTATTAGAAGAGTCGTGCATGATTCATAAATGAGATATACAAATATGACATTAATGATTTAAGGTGTGCATGTTTTGCGTGTGTTGCCATCTGTGTGAGACAGCACATGCATGAGGAATTGAACAGTGGAAGAGAGAGCAGAGGACAGCACAGGACATTGTGGTGTTTTCAAAGGCATAAACGTGTGCATGCATACAGTACAATGAGGTGTGATTAATTGCTTCACAATAAAATGACCATGGACCAAGTGTTTCTTGGGGTGTGTTTTCTTCAGCTGTGCAGCTGAGATAAAGGGATAAGAAGCAGGGACTATCTCTCTCTCAAGTCAGCCTGCATGAAGATCCATTGACTGTTGGACAGCTATTATTTATGAGAGCTTCCGTGTTCTTAAACTCAGTGGATGCAGCCTCTTAATCTTGGTAGTCCAGTAGATTACTGAATCTTTTATACCTGTCTAGCGCTGGTGCAGTCACTTGTAAGTTGTGAAGAGAGTGCATAATCTTGGTGATAAGGCAGTCAGTTGGTGTACCTTTTAAATTAATGTCAACACAAGAGGTTGCACTAAGGTTCAAAGCCCATGTATTTACTGCACAAAAGTGAACCACTACATATCTGGAATTTTTTTGTGTTTTAAGAAAGCAATCATACAAAGTCTGTTTGATAGTGGCCTTGGAACTTTTGGTCACATTGCATGAACTTCATCAGAAGAGGATGTTGTTGTTTTTTTTTGTCCAAATTCAAGTAGAGTATCAAAATTTGAACCCTCAAACTTGATTTGATTGAAAAGGTGACATTTTGACCCTGGTTACATCATGTAGATGTTATGGTTGACTGATCAAGCAAAAGAGGGGAAATCATAAAAAAGGATACATAGAAATATTTGAGTGTATATAAATATTTTTAAAAGCGGCTACAGTATAACACAACCATATTTTACAGGACTGAACAGACCCTGTTGACTGGTGACTAATGGTGGAGTGAAGAGAATCAAAAGTTGAGTATGAGTATGTTGTATGGCTCATGTGGGCACCCCTGTCCATATACTTTTGTGTACTTGTCTGGGGCTGTTTTTCATGGTCTGGGCTGGACCCCTTTGTTCCAATTAAGGAAAATGTTTTGTTTCCAAGTTTGTGATGAGATCTAGGCCAGTTTGGTTGTTTGAACTGGGCTGAGCCAACAATCAGACCTGACCTCACAAATGCTCTTGGGGCTGAATGGGAGCAAATCCCTGCATCCAGTTTCCAAAATGGAGAGAACCTTCCCAGAATACTGGAAACTGTAATAGCAGGCCATGTTTTTGGAAAGAGTCACCTATGGTTGTCAAGTTTGTGTGTTCACATCCTTCTAGGATGACCAGCCACCTACTTGTACTGTGCTGTCAATGAGGCTGTCAATGAATATTCTAAATGTGAATTTATATTTGAGTTGTAAGAGAAATCTGCACATTTGTGGAAACAAAAAGCCATAGTGGTTGCACTGAATGCACTGCATGATGCACAGGAGTTACAAAACCAATATTTTTGGTTTATTTGTTTGTTTTTAAACTGGGAAAATCTGTTGTCCGTCATATTTAAATTGCAGTGAAAACAATTCCTAAATCAGGAGTGAAAATATTGTGGCTCTACAAGCCGTTTTCACAGATTCTCTGATGGTCACCCTCTCTCTTGCTCCTCTCCTGATTCTGTGGGTTAATTATTTAAACCAAGCCAAAGTTGGTGGTGATGGTTGAAACAGTGGAAATATGATATAAGAAGGATTTGTTGAGTTTTATTTTGTTTTTGTTGAGTTTGTATGTAAGTATGTTTTACTTCTCTTTGATAAAAAGGTATCTCTGTAGAGATCCGTTCCATAATGTTGTCAGACACTTAGTCTAACAATCTGAGCCTGTCAGTGGCAAAAACAAACACTTTTAGGGGACGTAGATTGACAGTGCACAGAATGCCCAGAGGGATTACATTGCAGCCTGTGTTGTGGCTGCCGGCTGCAGCGCTCTCAGTCAATACTGGAAAAACTTCAAAAATTGTTGTCCCCATCAATCAGTTAGACACAAAAACATTGGAAAATAGGGTCCATAATCAGATAAGTGAACATAATTTCTCTCATTTGTCCGGGATGTCGAAATCTTGCAGGACATGTGAACTGGCACCAACCGGCAACCACTCTGTACACAATATCGCTTTCAAGGCATTATTTTATTTTGTAATATGTAGGAATGTAGATCTATAAAAAGTAATGTTTATGTTGAAATAATATATCAATAGTATGTCTCTCATTGTATAGGTTTTCCCTCTTATAGACATAATTCATAATAGATATTTGAATGGTTTGAATCTATATGGTCTTTTTTTTAGGTAGGAATATTCAAACATCATTTTTAGTCAATTCTTACAGCCCTAACTTTTAGATGTGTGTCTGCTTTTGCAGAATAGATTTTGTTGATAGTGTAGGCACATGAAGGAGCATCCATACGTCAAAAAAATTCAAAATTGAATTACAAACACAGGACATAGCTAACAAATGCTAAGTCTCTGTCCTATTCGTCCATTGCAATGAAACAACACCAATGAATAATCCATTTTGCCATGCAACAGGATAAGTTAAGAAATCATAGAGTATGAAGTCCACTGCCTGTGCCATAATACCTGGCCAGCCTCCTCAGCAATCAGCATAATACACCAGACAGCATGTTCTTTACAATTTAGCCCCTGGGACATTCAGTCCAAACTTAACGTAAAGCCAGGTTCTTTGACCCTGTGATCCCCAGCAGTGAACAGGACCTGAGGGGAATCTGAGAGCTGCTCGACTTGCTGAGCTAAATCGCAGCCTGTTGCCAGTCAGACTCAGAGGAGGGTCAAGGGAAGGTCACGTACACCATCAAGCCCTGACAAGACAACAACGTTCGACCCAGCTCCATCCGTGTTTGACTTGAGTAAACAACGGCAGATGAACATAAACAAGATGGATGTCAACATGATCCTGACTGCTCAGGAGAGGCATGTCCACAGGTCAAACCGAACTAAACCAAACAAACCCAAATAGAGTGTTTGAGATTTTATCAGCTGCTTCTCTGTGGCCTCGTGTTTAATTTGTTCCCCCATGCTTCCCTACTCCTGCCTCACTCCCGGCTTCCTCCTATTTGCTTGCTGGGTTTGCTGCCCACTGTGCCATCAGGATGTCGCTCATAGAGAGAGACAGAGCAATTCCAGGGCGGCTGGTGTGAAAATAGGGAGTTTAACCAGAGGGGGTTGGAGAAAATGGTTTGTTCTGTCCTGTTTCGTTTGGCCACACTTGGCCTCTCTGGCCTGACCGATCACATAAATACACACACAAAGAGCTTGTCCTTACTGGTGAGTAGAACTGCTGCCTGTTGTCATTGTCTGGCCGAGTCAATTGCTGCCCATGGACAGTCACACATCACGATACAACCTAAAGTGAGGGGTTGTTTGTGTCACAGAGGCAGACAGAAAAACAGCCCTGTGCACATTTAAGACATATGCTATGCAGAAGGTGGAGAAGCATCAGCATCATTTTAAAGAAAGCTTGATGTTATTCACAAAACGATGTGAGGACACACTAAGAATAATTAAAAGCACCATTAAACAGACAGTTTAATTTTCCGGAGAACTGGCCTCAGCCATGACTCCATGTGAACATAAAATGGAAACAACAAAGTCCCCACAAATTTTGAAGCTCCCTTGTGTCACTGATGCTGGAATTACATCTTCTTTCAAGTTCACAGACTCTTGAATGTCTCAGTAAACGTACGCAGAGGATATCATAGGCAACTCTAGGTCACAGAGGAGCCGACACACACACACCCAAACACACACACCGTCCAAATCTCAGCTATTCATTATATATACCTGCAGATTAAGAATGCGAATGCAAATTCTCTGCTGCCTCCTTGTCAAAACCAGGCGACAATGGATGGCTTTCAACAGAGGCACATGGATGCTATTATGTTCAAAGGAAACTTAAGGAAGGAAAGTTTAAGCCATGGGTTAACTGCACTATAGCCCGAGTCCTAGTTTACAATGATGTGCACTTTATAACTTTATCTTGGATCACCCTGTTTTGATCCCTTAGAAAGGGTTGTTGAAGGGGCTTTTTTGTAATCAAGTATTTTTTTTTTTTGTCATCTGTTTATTGACAGTGTTAAATTGTGTGAGATTTTGCTTCAAATGTGAATGACTGCTCAAAGTGAGAATGTTAGTGTGAAATATAACACTACACATTGTTGTTTTCAATAAAAAAACATTTGCACAAAGCAAGCCTATCCACTTCTCCATGTTGATAAGAGTATTGAAATGATAATTCAAGGGACATTTAGAATAGATAAAAATGTGTGATTAATTTGCGATTAATTGCGAGTTAACTATGACATTCATGAGATTAATCGCGATTAAATATTTTAATCGACTGACCGCACTAATTCTAATATAACCAATAATGCAAAATTTGCAGATGTAAATAAAGAGCTGTAACTAACTCTTTGCCATCACAATACAGCCCTTACACATATTCATGAAAACATTCATTCATTTTGGAAATCACATAATGACATCCTAAGCACATTACAGTTATATCTAAACAGTTTTTTTTAGCTGCTGCAAGCAAAACTCTGTTCAAAACACGTAAGTGATAATGAATATATTTTCCAAACTCAAGTAAAGACTACAGATGTAATTTTCATTTCAATTTTATGCCAAGATAAAATACTTTTATGCTCATTTAAAAACATGAGGCTCAAACCCACCCAGTAGCAATAACAGTGTGATAGCTGATCCAATTGTATTTTTGTAAGCACAGTGTATGTTAAGCAGGACTACCATGTTTGTTTTGAGTTTGGAGTTTTGGAGTGAGATTTGGTGTCGGTGAAGTCAGTGCTTTTTATGAGTAGGTAGTCTGTGACATTACACACCGCAGGAGTCAGGGTCATCACTCCTCAACCCCCAGGACTTTTGTTTAAAACGTTCAACAGCCTGTGAATTTGGCTGCAATTATAAAGCAATTATAGATGACAGCGTTGATCATACTTGACAACTTCCTGATGTAACCTGGACATGTGTCCCTCTCTCTTATAAGAGATCTACACTGCTGAACCTGGGTATAATACCTACAACAACTCAATATAGGGTTTGTATCAAGTATCTTACACCCAGGACCTTACAGTTCAGTTATCACAGGTTTACACAGATTCCCGCTCACTGGTCTTCTAGATATGGGAAGGAGATTGGCAGTATCAGGCTCTGTAAAAGAGTAAATAAGACCTCCAACCCACACAGCACACAGGACCACAGGTTTATGAAACAGAAAAATTATCTTTATATAAACATCCTGCTTAGTTCCATTTTACTTTGAACACTCAGTGGTTGTCAACCTTCAGTTTGCTTATGTCAGTTCAGTTATTTGTTAATCTTGGGCATCAAGAACAAAAAAACAACCTGAGCCTCAGGTGGAGAAAAGTACCAAAAAATGAATAAAGTGCTCTCAGGTGGAGAAAAGTACCAAAAAATTAATAAAGTGCTCTCAGGTGGGTTTCCCTTTGTTTTGGTTCCTACCACCCTCCTGGAACGGCAAACATCCTTATGTTGATGTCTTGACACACAGAAGGCATCCACAACAGCAATGACGTTCTGGACCACGATGAAGCAGCTCCTCACATGGCACAGACAGAATCGTCCCTCAAAAAAAAAAACAGTCTGCATACAAATATGCAGAACCGTTAGACTTCCGCACTGTTTGTTTTTAAATGTCCTTAGTTTAAAAAATAAAAAAAATAAATTTGCATTTAACCTAGTTAGCCCACACACATGAATTGAATAATTTCCTTCTTTTTTCCACATGAAATGAATTGAATTAACGTGTACAACTTTGAACATATGAATTATAATTTATGCAGCTTGAACATGAGTAGTACTCTGTAAGACATTGAATGTAACATTACTTTGCATCATTTAGTTGGAGTAACAGCAACAGTTACTGTATGTGAACTCCGCATAGCCTCATTAGTAGGCCGCGGCTGGGTTAGCAGGCCGAAAGGAAACAAAACGTGTTAAACACACATCATAACAATCAATGCAAAAACCGTCACATCATCTCACCATTAGGAAAAAACATATCCAGTATCACTAAACATTTATCGAACATTCTGACTGGTTAGTCATTTATTTTTACGATAGCGCTAACTGAGCTAAGCTAACTCACCAGAATAGTTCAAAAAGTTCAGGAAACCACTCCGACGGAGCTTCTCCTACGACCGACTCCTGCGTCTTCGAGGTNTTCAGGAAACCACTCCGACGGAGCTTCTCCTACGACCGACTCCTGCGTCTTCGAGGTAAGTGCTCGTTCGTGGTTCACCGTTAACAGCAGCTCTCTCACTATGCTCATGGAAACTTTTCTTAATCATGTGCTGACGGGAGAACAGCGTGCTTCAAGCCAGCGTGGAGTTTTTCTTGCCTCTCATTTCCCCTCCTGTTTTTCCCTCCGTCGCGCACCTTGACACAGAGCCACCAGAGATGCGTTCAAGGTGAGCTCCGGAATTTTAAATACCGCACGAGAACTTGCCGTATGGAAACTACGATGCATTCAGGAAAGCTGTTAATTTCAGAGACTGTTTTCCTGAAGAAATTTGAAGAGCAAAGTGATGCAACACTCTACATACAGGAAAGGAGTACATGATACAATACTAAAGGGCTAAAGCTACATGTCCAGTCATAACATCAGCATCCTCACCAGCTGTCAATCCATGGAATATGTGCAAAGGAGCAGCAGAGTCTGTGTATTTCAAAAATGTACTTGGACAGGAAATACAGTGGTTAGATTTATTGATTGTATATATCTCCCGTATATATATATACACACACACACACACACACACACACACACACACACACACACACACACATATATATACGTGTGTGTGTATATATATATATATAGTTATATATGTAAGTGTTGATCTGTACCCTGTTGCCCATAAAGTTTGAATAATTTTGTTTGCAGACACAATCCTCTGTTCAATCCTATTTAAATGTCAGTCATCACTTTTGACCATATGTAATGTAATCATTATTTACATTATAAAGATATACACTTTATCTGTCAAGAATAAATCACATTGTCACAATCATTTGATGGAAAGAGGTAAAAAATATTTTATTCCAACTTTATGAGCAACAGTGTACACATATAATTTCTAGAAATGATAAATTCAGAACAAGGCCAAAAAGGATTAGACATTTTTTCAATCTTTAATGTAGCTAATTATTGTTTGCAAGGCAGCAACAATAAAGCTTAAAATGGCAAAGTCATGATATAGACTCTATAATATCTCGAGGAAACAAATCTAAAATGTCAGTAAAATAAACAATACTCCTGACATTCAAGCAGTGACTGAAGTTTAGATAGACTGAAGATCACAGACATCAGTCAGAATCAGTCCTTCTTCCTGTCCTCTGTCCTCCTATCTCTGCTGCTGGTGTGATTCACTGCCTGTAGGTACTGCTGGCAGGGGGAGAGGGGGATGCCGTCTCAGCCAGTAGCTAAGTTTACAACAATTTACCAGATTTTAAGATTTGTGGCACACTAAGATGAACAGTAAGGCTCCATGTGATCCGCATGATTTGCATGTGTCACATTTCCAGGTCAGGAAATCCATAACTCCACACTAATCCGGAGAAATCACAGGCCTGAATCTGGAAACCATATCAAGAATTCTATCTAAAAGTTAGAAATATATTCAGGTAACAAATGAACCACTATGTGCACTGGCTCAACTTTGACTTGAATGCTAAGTTTTCCACTGGCTTGCAACACTGCTGTAGGCTGATACACCATGTTTGCAAGGAGGGAGAATGAGGGAGATAGTCAGTGAAATGCTCCATAAGACTTCTGGCTACAAGGTACTGGAAGGTGAAAGAAAGCCAGAGAGTTTAGAGACTGCAGAGTTAGTTAACTGGCAGATGGAGAAGATGGCAGAGATATGAAGGTTGGAAGCCTGAGGGTGCCCGATGTCAAAAGGGGGAAGCAGAAACCTTCTGAGCACCGAGAGCCGTTAGACACTCGGATTTAATCAGAGCATCTGTCTCGCAAGTCTATAAAACTTTATGCAAGCACTTCTAATTTCAGGGATGCATTCATTAATACAGAAACCAAGGAGGGTGTACTCTGCAGAGAAAAGATAAAATGTTTGCCCATGGAGATGGATGAATGAGGGAGACAGCATTCATACTGAGCAACTATGTTCAATAATTAGATTTCTTTACCTTTCAGTGCCTTCTTTCCCCCATTGATTAATCATATATCTACACAATATAATGACAGTATTATGAATGTACAGTCACAGCTAGACACTAAGGAGAGGCAACTAAAACTGGTAGAGGGATTAAGTTTAGTAGAAGACTGTGATTATGGCAAATAAACTGGTTGAGGTATGATTAAGGTAGTGATAGCGTAATGTCCATTTTGTTAAGCTAACATGGCACCATTCAAATGCTCATCATTGAAGGATCTCAGCATGCATCAAAGTGACTCGTTGATTCTCTTGCTTCTTATGCAAGCTCGGGCTGTTGACAGATGTTTATGAGCACTGTTAGTTATCACATTCTAATTGTTTCTGTAGCTTGTGTAGCCTTTCGGGAAGCTTCCAAGCAGTATGTGACATATGGAAGAGGCTCAGCTTAGTATTTTCAGTCACCAGTGAGTTACCTCCAATGCAAAGAACAGCTGATTTGGTCATCTCTGAAGATCATTAAGATTCATTTGTAAAGATTAAGCGAGGAGATGCAAAGTCCAGTTGACTGCATGAAAGTTGGACACACAACCCAAACCACTCTTGCTTTTGACATACACAGGACTTTCTGCACTGGATGTAATTCATGCAGTGCAGAATTGTTCAATACAAATGTATTCCCAGGGAGTAGCTTGGGATGATTACATAACAAATAAGATAACAAGATCATATAAGAGCATATAATTTCTGAAATTAATGCTCAAATGGTCAGCAGCAGATTACAAGACGGAGAGATACATCATAGAGCACAAGGTCAGAATCTGTGGGGATTGCTGCTCTTCGGTTAGCTAAACTTCCACAGCAGGTAATTGTAGCCTCATGAGTTTGAATATAATTCAGTTAGTTCAGCCTGGTGCAATTTCCTCTTTTATAGGCTATGGACTCACACACACACTCACAAATACTCACTCCTAACTTATCTCCACATTTCAATGAGCACACACTAATTCATTTAAGGCTGACAAATCTTACAGCCATGCACGGCCCAAACAGTCAGCTCAGCTCAGATCCTTCGACCACTGCTGCGTCATTTCCCCCATGAGTTCAACAGTTAACCACTCTGAGGGGACCAAACCTCCCCCGTGCATTATGTATGCCCTCATCGACCTAATTGAAACTGAAAATGTTATGTTCCGCTCCGATGCTTTCCTAATAGGCTGGCTCTCAGTAACCAGGCTTGTGAGGCAATTACAAACCAAAGCCATGGGTCTAGATGAATCTTAAAGTGGAGGGTGTGCACAGTGGGTGTGAGTGACTGTATGTGTTTATACTGGGGGTCTCGGCCAGCTGAGAGCGATGCTGGGGAGAGGTGAAGCCTAACTGACTCACTAATTATAGATGTCTTTTTTGGCTTTGCCTTTTATGTTTCACACTGTTCAGTCTGGATGAGGGAACAGAGCCCTGGCAGATCAAACGAGACGCTCTGCTTCGTTGGCTCAGCTCGAAGGCCTCCAATCAGAAGCAACTGGGCGCCAAGTGAGAGCAGCCAAGGTGGCATCCTTATCCAACAGTTTAAGGGGATGAAATTTAGGGCGCTCTCAGGCTGCCACTTTCATCCAAATCTGGAAGAGGTTTTCCTCAAATACTGGTTAATATAAACGCTTTTTCTGGAACAAGGTGGCACAAGATTGGTTCCAGACAAGCTGCCGTGTACTACGTTCATTCTCCTGCAGGAGATGAAGTCATGCCTGTGTTTCATAAACAAAACTAAAAAGTACCCGCACACTGCTGTCTTGCTGCCTGTCCTTCTTTAATTCTTCATGGACTTGACAATGTTTCGACCACAAATGGTCTTTTGCAGATAAAGCTGAGAGTGTGTCACCAGTACGCAATTAGATGCATGCACACCCCAAAAAAAGGGAACATATGAACAAATGAGCACAGAATATTTGTGATCTAAAAAAATTAATTAGACCAGTGAAGTGCAAAAAGACTTTTCATAGAAAAGGGCTTACATGCATTTCATTACAATATTTTCATTATTATAAATGGTGGCACTGTTAGCAAGAAAATGGGGGAGGAGGATAGTGGAAATGGGGTACTGTTTTTCCACTGGTTCTTTTTCTTTCTTTCCCCCTTGTTGATCTGATTAAAGGCTACAGCATGCTTTAAACAAAGTACTTGTTGGATTGTCAGTCAGTGGTCCTCCTGCCATACCTTTCTGACATCAGCAAGGATGCTTTGTTAATTTTCTGTCTCAAGCTTTGTCTTTTCATGCTTCAAACAACTATTTCTGTCAATTTTTTTAAAAACTTTTTTTGGACACAAACACTGTCCATAAGGTGTATAGCCATTCTAAACACTTGTCTTTAGAGGTGGACAGTACAAACTACTTCTTTTCATACATACGTCTTAACAGGGATGTGGTTTCTTGGCAAGGGTGGCATGCACCTGCCAACAGCTTTGTGGTTCCACCTGCCAAAACATGCACCAATGTCATTCCAAGGCAACAGTGGCACACAGCTGCCCTTGGTTGACAAAAGGAGCCAAGCAGACCACCAGATCAGAATAAAAGTAAAGAGTCAGAGAGCAGACCAGCAGGGTTACAAGTGGGGGTAACAATCGAACTCTGGACTCCAACAAACAAACCTGCAGTGAAAGTGGCCATACAGTGAACTTCAGACTTTCTATACTATCCTCCATCCCCGTGACCTGGGACAGTTCTTTCTGTGTAGGCGAACATCTATTACTGTCTCCTGTAGCCAGAAACAAGAGACAGAGAGAGAGAGAGAGAGAGTTGGTCTGGCCCCCGCAGGTGTGAAGCTCCACAGAGAATTAATTAGAAAAGATGGAAAATGTGGCTGAGGAAGAGCACAGGGTATGGGTCTGTATTCCGGTTCAGAGCTGTTAGCGCCGCTGTAAGTGGTGCAGAAGTTCAAACCAACATTTTACAAGTTCACAAAGTTCATACCTACTTTCTCTCTTTGCCACAGGAGCACCTCAGTGTTGACAACAGCACAGATGCTCAAGTTCACAAGTCAGAAAAATGCCAGAGAATTTGGATTTTTACAGTGAGACTTTAATGGAGCTGTGGAGGTATGCAGCTACACACACATTAAACTGTGACTTCGTATCTCTTCTCTGTCAGAACAGAACTTAGCTGTATTAATTGCAGTAAAGGTGACATTTGAGAGGTTGCAAAGCTAGAAGAGGCACTGTCAGCTTCTGCGGTGCTCGACTGACTGCAGTACATCATAATCGTATATCCTACAAACAGTTATGAGTGGTTTGGCTTTTTGATCCCCACTTTCAAGCAAGTCAAATAACTTTGGCCATCAAATGTTTGATTTTAGCTGGTAGTCCCTTAACAACATTCAACAGGAACCATTGCACTGTTGACTGGCTGAGATTGCTGACGTTAGTGCCAGGTGTTACTTTTGGTGTATGGCTGTTCAACACCTGCTGAATGTGTCACCTTTGTGCAAGCAGGAGGGTATAGGGAAACAAAAGGGGGACCCAAATGCAGACTCCGGAACTGGAGCGCTTCAAATGATTTATTCCAAAAAAAAAGGCAATGGACATGAGGCTTGCAGTATGGTGAGACAGGTAAGGGTCAAAACCAGAGAAGGCAGGCCAAACAGGTAAACAAATCTAAAACCCCAAAGTCCAAAATTTCTAGGAAGGAAAACGAGGAAAAGCAAAGCAAAGGTCCAAAAACTTTGTGAAAAGGGCAAGAGCACTTAACACACAAGGTACTAGACAAACTCGCAAGGCGTGAGAAAAAACACAGGCTTAAACACACTGGGAGGAAAGGCTTATGAGGGACAGGTGAAACTAGTCAACAATCACAAAGGTGGGAAAAAATCAGAAAGACAAGAAGTAAAACAAAACAGATGAGGAGAGAAACATCCAAAATAAAACAAGAAACAGACTAAGCAAAACCCCAAAACCACAGCAGACTGATTGAATGCTGCCACACACTCAGTGGTGTGTTTATCCCACATTTTAAAAAGGTGGAGGTCGAACTAGCAATCGTCACTCTTTCATGGGTGCTATGATTATATTTTATAAATTACATGTATATAAATATATGTGTGTTGATTGCTACAATTCACAGAGAATTTGTTGACTGCTATTTTCAGATGGCCAACAAAACATAAAAATCCATGCAGTCTCATTAAGAGGGCCCACTAACAAAAGGGTACCTAGATCGGCAAGGTCATTAGAAAGCAGCATTTGGCACACCACCTCTCTCAGATAGACATATTAATAACACTCAGTATGACTTCCAATATCAAATGTATCTGCAGGTAGCTCGGTTTGACCTCAAAGTGGATTTCCTGCTTTCATTACAATAATTAATGCCTAAATCAAGCCTGGTTGATTATCTTCCCCAGACTTTTCTTTCTCTTTCTTCTTTAATGTTTCCCATTAACATATAAAGCTTTAATGGGAATGGCTGCAAATTGCACTGCAGATTAATAGAAAACACAAAGCGGCACATTTCCTGGGAACACTGCCTGGAGGTTAAAAGTAAAAATCCATGTTTCTACAGATACCCAATGTTATTAGGATCTGTTTGGTCTTTACATATGAGAAAAGGTCACAAACTGATTGCCTTGCCCGAATCTATCTATCTATCTATCTATCTATCTATCTATCTATCTATCTGTCTGTCTTGTCTGGCATGAGGGAGGTCAAGTGCGTTAAATGTTTGCTTTCTGAACCAATTATGTCAATTATAACCAGGATTCAAATCCTGCCTGAGCTTTTCCGGCTCTCAGATCTCTGCCCAAATGACGAGCACTAAGTACTGTTTCCTGTTCGGATGTAAGCCAAAAATAGAGAGTCTCACAAAAGACAGCACTGTAAAGAATATGATTAGTTGATTGCGGAAGGAAGCACCCTGAAGGATCGGGATAAGAGCTGTCAAACGGAAAGCTCACAACCAAAAAAGCAGCACACCAAATAACAGTAAAGCTAATCTCCTCCTCCTCCTCCTCCTCCTCCTCCTCCTAACACTCCTCTTCCTCCTTCTCCTCCTTGTCCTCTGCCATGACTACCCCCATAAATCTGGATCTATTACTTTAAGCAAGATGCAGATAGAATAAAGGGGAGAAATTAAGATGGTAAAGGCAGGAAAGAGACAAAGATGAAAACCGGAAGACTGGTGCTAAAGAGAATGCGGTACCAGTAAAGGAGTACTGAAAGTGTAAAGTATTTCATACATCCACATTCACGCGTGCTTGCACACATGCACACCTCCACACAGGGAGCTAATGAAAGGCAGTCTTTTCACAGCTAGCCTGAGCAGCTGACAGGAATTGAGAACTAGACAGAGTAAGAAAGAAAGAAAAAGAGAACAAGAGGTTCTGGATATTGGTTTGGAGCAAAAGAGGACAACTCTGACAAGATGTGGAGAGGATGCTGATATGTCAGCTCTTATTTCTTCCTCCTCCTGCAGCTCTCTCTGTCAGAACAGGAATCGTCTGTGAGGAGGGGAAGGAGGGGAGCCCAGTGAGGAGAACATAAGCCCTCCAGCACTCAGAAGCTGCTGACACTCATCAGTCTAAGAGCCCTTCAGCTATGGCATGGCATCATCTTAGCAGTGACCTTGATTGATTGGTGCCAAAGACCTCCCATCCTTTCCAAACGAGCCCTAATGAGTTTTAATGCATGGCTTCTAATAGATATGCTGTAACTGGCATGAATATTGCCATATTGAGTTGTTTTTTTTTCCAAGTCATTTATCTGTTTAGAAATTATTAAAGTGACATTAAGTCATCTGTGACCTCGACAGGACCAATGAAAATTGCTCTAAGAACTGAGTGTGTCTGTTCCTTCACATTTCCACCCGTCTTAGCACTCTCACTCTTACCATTCTCTGAAACTTTGGTAACTTGTAAAATAGATGAATGACCATGTGATGTTGCACAAAGTACGGCCATTATTTTCAATGAACTGTCATTCCAGTGTTTTTCCCCCAGGTTTCACAGCCAAGTTTCAACTAAACTGAGCTTCAACCCCTAAATACAATGAACTCTAATGACGTTCTGTCATTGTCAGGACGTGGATGTTATTGTGTCAGTTTCACTGCACAAAAGATAATGAAAGAAAGAAAGTTTCTGCTCAAGCCTACTGAGAACTGGGTACTTGGGTAAAAAAAAATAAAAATCTCTTGCATAGTCAGAGAGAATCAGGATTCTAGGTTAGAAAATAAAAACTTTTTAGATTATTTATTTGTTTATTGAGGTCATTCACTTTGCCCCTGTCTGAAATATCTACAGCTGTCAAATGTTACAGACATTCTTGGTCCAGAGAGGATGACACCCCTCCTTTTTGTAGACATGAGATCCAAAATGTCTCATCAACTGTTGAAGTGATTATCGTCTTTCATCTCACCCCATCATCAAAATTTTTTCTGACCACATGCCTGCAAAACTTATGACATTTACCTTAGCATCAGCTGTACTATGTGTTTAGAACCAATTAGCAGATGTTAGTATGCTAACACACGATACTAAGATGGTGACATGGAAAAACCTGCTAAATATCAACATTTTAACATTGTTATAGTGAACATGCTTGACTTTAGCATTTACCACAACCTGTGCTTAAGTGCAGCCTCACAGAGCTGCGAGCATGGCTGTATAACTGCTTGTTTACTTTGAGATGCAGTCCCTACTATCCTAATGAAATGCTTTTGCATTAATAATTAAATGTAATTTTGCTTTAGTAATCCTTCATTGTACTCTCTACCACTGGTATAAAAGATGAGTAAGGTATGTTATCCAGACTGTTTCTTCTATTCACCTTCTTTGATATTTTAAAGTTGTGTACTGTTCATGGTGTCTTCTTGCCTTGGGAGAACCCCGCTGCTGCAGGCTTTCGCCACCATGATGATGGGTAATTACCTGGTAAACAAAATGAATCCATGGGCAGAGCTTCTGTTGAAAGCAAAATAACAAGTATGGCCAAGAGAGTTGACTTCTGAACACAAGAAATTCTAGCTACTGCAACCATCCCTGTCACAAATACCTGAAGATATTACTGTTTTGTCCAATGGGACAGTGAAAACCTTCCTTGTTCCCCCTTTTAAATGTCACAGAGTTGGGTTCAGTGCTGACAGCCATATGTCCACTCAAATGTGAAGTGTTGATCGGAAGCAGCTCCTGGTGAGCTTTACAGTTGATGTATTGATATGAAGTGACATTTGAATCCCACAAGTTTCTCTTCTCTGAGGTTTTTTTTTTTTGGACCATATGCATTGGGGTTTTTTCCTACAGGCACTGCAGCATAATGTTAATATATTCCTTTCTTGTGTTTAGCTGTCCACAGACAGTAATTAGTCAAAGTCGTTGGTATGGCAGTGTTTTCACTGCAAACTGAGATCACCTTTTTATACACGCCAGAAGAATATTTGTTATTCAGCTGGCCTGCCAAAGACAGTACTATAACAGAATGCATGATGAAAGCAGTTATTTTTCATTTGATTGACAGTGAGAAACAGGAACTTGCCCCTGTGACAAATTGGTTCTACTGTATGAATCATATCTTTTCTGGTATTGATCATAGCAGCGATGTCCAGACATCCAGAGGTGTCCATCATTTTATAGATTCTGGTAGTGTTGGGAGGATAAAGCCTGTTTTTTTTTTTTGTTTGTTTTGTTTTGTTTTGTTTTTTTTTTCAAATTACTGTAGGTGAATACTACATCTTGTGAAATCCTGGATCTTCACAATTTTTCTCTGTGTCAGGAAATGTTACCCCACGGCTGAGTGAACAAAATGTAAAGGGGGCTTAGCTGTAAGCCAACAGCGTAGCTCTTTATATGATTTTGTGGACCAGGTTATATCTTCACCACAAGCATGTCAATAGATCATAGCTCTTGTCAGCTACTGCTATGATCTATTGACTGCTTGTACTGCTGATGCTGTTCTAATCCTGCTCCATCTATTGCTACTGTATAGAAATGCCGAAAGATAACTCAAAACATATGGGGACAAAATATTTAGCAATCAAGCCCACATTCCAATCAAAGCACTCATCATCCAATTAAACAGGAAACAGCAGATGGCCGTGTGGCAAGGACAGCTGGTTTTGAGGTTTTCACTGTTTGTCTGTCCATCAGTGTGTCAATCATGTGCTGCTCTTCCTGCAGCTCTCACAAGTTAGAGACTGAGACTGTCAAAATTGTCAGGAATGTGTCATGAGCACCCTGCATCACAGAGATGAGGAGCAGCGTTAAGGGAGTATGATGACGCAAGAGCTCCATCTAGTGATATGGGGTTGTTGATTATGACTGTATTTTAATGCTTCTGGCCCACAGACTTCCTTGAAAACTTCAGCTGGATGATTACAGCATAATGTTTTAACACTCTCAATCTTACCACCAGGCTGCACTCATTTGGACGTATACCAATTCAATCATGTACGTTGGAATGAAATGCACTCTTAAATAAGGACTCATTTTATTAAGACAGTCCATTCCTGGTATGCAACTTACTATATCACGGCTGCAGTGTGCCTCTGAGTTTTATTTGGTGGAATACAGTGAGATGTACTCTGTGGTATATGCATGTATTCAGTTTTTGACAGAGCTTTTAACTAAGGTATAATTCAGTTTAGATTTTGGTTCATGTGTAGGTTGAAATTGTATTCATTTAATACCAACTGGGCAATACAGATAACTGTCCTAGGGCCCCATAGGAGGGCCCCAAAACATCAAGGTTTACAGTGTATCACTTTGCTTTTGGTAATTGCAAATCTATCAGGGAATTTGCAATACTGAAGTATGATATCAACTCAGGTAGATCCTGTTTTATTACTTAATCAAAATATAAGCTTAACACTTTTATTGCTGTATTTTAGCTTATATTATGCTCAGTCGCTAGAAATTCATAATGAATTGAGGCGGAGACATTGTAAGGATCCAGCAGGAGCAGCAACACTCTAACAGATTAATCCAGCTCTGAAATGGCAAATGACACTTTGTTGAATACTTAGTTTTGCTGAGAACTATGTCAGAAATTAAGTGGTGCCATATGTAAATTCTCAGCGTTTTAAAGAAAAACAGACTGTGTAAGGTTTTGGATTAAATTGTGTTTGTTTTCATTGTCTAAACCAGAAACCTGCTTCTGCCACCCAATTATAAGTACAACTCATTGTCCAGTGAAATCAACAAGAGCCATAATGGTGGGGGAAAAAAACATCGAACTTTCACGTCTTATCAGCTCAACACAGTGGGAGTTCTGTTTTGCAGCCAAACCGCTGCACACATATGCTTATCTGAGCCTCACAAACACCTCAATATACACCCCCCCCCAACACACACTCACTGTTTGTTTCAAAGACGGGCTCCTGACTGCAGTAGCCTCATATGATTTGCCAGCAAGGAACAAAAAAAAGGAGATTGTGGGTAGAAGGGCTGGTCTGTGAAGCGTTAGGAATCAATGCATCTGGGTTGCCTTTGAACACTCACTATGTCAGATGCTGCAATTCAGAAGTGATGAGGAAGAAAGGATGAATAGGTTAATTGAAATATTAAGCAAGGGCATATACAGGATACTGAATAACCCAAGTGCAATGGTGTTGAGAACAAATATGTAGAATAAAGATTTCCCTTTACAAGAAATAGTTGCTAAAGCCTCACCTTTGCCTTGGGAAGCTGTCATGTTCTCTCTTTGCAGCACTGTTACTGAGAGATTTTTGGAAAGGGATGGCTGTGAGGCCAAACTCTGAAGAAACTCTTCATTCACAGCAGGGTCAACCAGGGCATTTCAGAGATTACTCCACAGTGTCAAACTCAGCCCAAGTTCACATCAAAATCAAATTCCACAGTTTCTGCGAGGGCTTTCTTTCTGAGCTGGTGCAGGTGACACATAGCAATATGGTGCCGTGAGCCGTTAGATGTCCTTCACCATGCTGAGCTCAATTTGGCCCTACTGAGCACAGCAGGCAATTTCAGACATTTACCTGCCATTTCCTCCCAAGGCCCCACTCTGTTCGAGCTAACGTATCTTTACACTATCTTTCTCCATGAACTTACAGATGGAAGGGAAGTGAAATGGAGGACATACACTTTTGATCATCGCTTCAGCCTCAGTGCAGACTGTGGAATATTACAGAGAAAAAAGAAAATGAGGCAGTGTGACTCATCAAAATGAGAGCAAGGTTCATCTCTGTCTGCTGTAAATTAATAGGAATAAGACTGCAGGTCAGAGATGATTAAGAGCGTAATGAGTTCAGAGAGTAGGATGAGGGTTGAAGATCTGGTGATCAACACAGCATATTGCAGTCATGTTGCATTAATGTTATTGTCAGGTCTGGAGTTTTTGTTCTAAAGTATTAAGCTATACTGTATAAGCTGATGTCTGTGTTTCAATATGAGGAGGAAAACAGATGCTCCTTCCTGGACATTCTGTACCTTTAAGTATCTAAAACCATAATAATATTCCACCTACACTGACTTTCTCTGTCCACTATAAAGTAATAGACAGGAGAACAGAAAAAAAGTAATACTTATAAGCCACATGTTAAAAAAAATGGAGGAGGCCAGCAAGTTGTTTCTTTCTGTTTGTTCATCCAGCCATACTTTTGCCAGTATAATGGAAATAAATACTGAGCCTTTGCAAAGGGTGCACTACTGTATGAGAAACATAAGAGCAGCATTAGCTGAACCACACACAAAGCTTCGAATGTCCTTGTGTTGGAAGAAAATTATGGCACAAAATATCTGACTTAATAAAGTTTCAATTTAGTTTGTGCTTTATATGCATAGAAAACATGCAGAAGCACGGGAACAGTAGCACTGCTACTGCTGATACTACCACTGCCAGTGCAGCTACAATTACTAACGCAACTACTGCTGTCATTGAAGAGACTGGAGTGTTGGCAGAGTCAAAGATTACATGATGGAGGATTTGAAACAGTTGATTAAGGCTTTTAATGTACAGTATATGAGGTACTGTAACCAGGTGCTTGAATGTGTTTGTCACTGTAATGACATGAATGATACCAGTGAATAATTTCCAGTGAGTAACATGCTGTCTTCACTTAGACACTATTTCTACAGAGGAGGACAGAGGACTGACAGAGAGCTTCACCACATGGAGCAACAACAATCACCTGAAGCTCAACATCAGCCGAACCAATGAGCTTGTGGTGACTACAGTGCTTCAAATATGGATGCTGCTGCAAAGAAGCTACAAACTGTAAAACATGGACGCTTCACACACATCTTCAACCCGACAGCACAGAAGATCTGAACAATCAGTACAGTTTGAAGGTGAACACCCAAGATTAGTGTCACCAATTCAGTATCTGCAAATGTGATATAAGGGTACAATCTCACCTTCTGTTCCTGAGTTATGGCGTTGAATAATGGCCAGATAAGAATTTCTGCAGGACATTATGATGTCACAGTGAAGCTGACCTTTGACCTTTTGAATGTAAAATGTCATCACTTCTTCATTTATCCTTTTTTCATTTGTGTGAAAATTTGTCATAATTAATGTATGAATTCTTGAGTTATGGCCAAAAATGTTTTTGTGTGGTCACAATGACCTTTGACCACAAAATTCAAATCAGTTCGTCCTTGAGTCCAACTGAACGTTTGTGGCAAAATCTGAAGAATCTTCCTCAAGGCGTTCCTGAGCTCTCATGATCTGGAGGATGGAATGGACAGATGGACGACCAGAAAACATGATGCCTGTGGCCACAGCTGTTGCCAACGCAGACGCATAAAAAGGATGAATTATGCTACAACTACTCTTAGTTAGTCAGTCAGTCAGTCAGTCAGTCAGTCAGTAAGGCTTTATTTATTCAGGAAGCCTCACTGAGAACAAGTGAGGCACGGCTCCTGGTCATGTTCAGACCTCCTCAGTTCAGAGCTGGTACAGGGGACTTTTCAATCTAACCTATCTTAACAATGTCTCCTACAAAATCTGCACCACGTTGCAATTGCAGATATGTTTTGAGAGACACATAATGTCACCCAAATGACATATTAATATTTAATCTAAGTGTCTGTTCCCAAAATGTTGGCACTAAACATATCTGTAATCTTGTATCTTGTAATACAGTCTCTGTTTCCAGCAAATAAAGCATAATTAACTCATTTATGTTATATCCACACTCACAGCACTTGGCTAAGGGACAATCATTGACAACTTTGTTTCACATTTGGCAGAAACTGCTTTGTGCTTTGTTTTGCCAAGGTCTAACCACATGGAAACAAAATGTGAACCCAGTTATCTTTGCCTGCTCTTTGTACGCCCACCAGCCCTCCCTGAACATGTACCTATGATTTGTAAATAAAGAAAGGCTGCACTGCCTTCACTGGAAAAAAAAAAAAAAAAAAGCATTCCCAGTGAACAGAATCAAGGCAGACATTTTCCATCGAAATGGAAGTACCAAATCAGTGGTATATGAACACTGTTTCTAGGAGATAGGGTTGCTTATCTTGTGTTATTAGCTTTGAGTAGAACTGAGGGTGTTGAATACCTCAGCAACATCAAGCACATGAATGAAAACAGAGGTATGCTGGTGCATCGTAGATGAAAGTGGTGACCCTCTGACCTTTTCCATTATTGGTTCTACAACATGTACTGGTAATAACACCTCCAACAGGTACATTCCTCAACAGAAAAAAAAAAAAACCTAAAAGTTGAACTATGTCATAATTTTACTTCAACAGTGTAAAGGTCACATTGAGTGTTTTTGTATTGCCTCCCTCCAGCCGGAGTCACTGATCATCATATACGGTAAATCTGACTTTATTAAAATGCCAAATATATGAATATGAATAATATTTTTTTGACGTTGATGTTGAGAATTAAGTCATGGAGACAGTCTGACAGTTGAAGCTGAGGCAGAGCTTTCTGTTGACACCCCACTGGTGAGTCATAATTCGCCGTTGGACATTTTAAATTACAGACTACAGTAATTCTCATCTCCTGAATGATTGCCTTGCTTATTTCTTTCCCTAAGTATTAAGAATTCAGTGCCAAGCCACCCTGCAAACTCCCAAACTGACTTTAACGTTATGAACTTGTTATTTATTACAGCCACAGAGACAAAACGCTGAATGTTCAGATTATCAGATCCGAGGAGCTACTCTGGAAGATTGAGTCTAATTCAGAGAAAAGTGATATTTGTGGATGTGTCCAAGTGTCTACGCATAACTCTTGTTTCTTATTTAACAGACTGAAGAAGATGCATTATATATTTTGCAAAATGACGTTTTTGTTATTTATTCGAGCAAAACAGTGGTGAAACCTTATATGCATTATTCACATTGTTTTGGACTTCACTGGCTAATGGTGGCAGAAGCTAAACAGGCACAAAGTATGTACACACTGTGTGTGTGTGTAGGGCAGCATGGCGGTGTGAGCACCTGCACGCAGACACACGCTCACATATATATTCCCCTGCTTGACTTCCACCCCTTCCTCAATATCTGCAGGAATGAGGGTGTTTTGTATAAAGACAGAGGGAGAGACAGTATTTATTATAACCTGCTGGAGCCCCAGGGGCTCACCAACTCATATTTCATCTTAATGTATCCTCAGTCACAGCCTCACTTCTTTTCCTGTCTCACCAAAGCCAAGAAAACTTCTAAGGAGAGAAACAACAGTGGCTAAGCTGGTGACTTAGTGTTCACAGTCAGCCTCACCTTGGCCTTATCTGAGGCTTCCATATCTCAACAGATTAAACAGCCTAAATTACACTGTGCTCTCGCCGGACACAGCGAGACGTCCCCGGGGACCCGGAGAGGAGTGATGGGTTTTTGCTGGAGCAAGGAGTGTGGCAACAGGCCTTGTTGGGCAGGCTATTATGTGCCCTACTGTGCTGATTGGGTGGGCCCCACCATGCTGCTCTGCATCTATGGTTTCTGCTCCATGATGAGGCCCATAGAGCCCTTCATGACAGAATTTCTCACAGGAACTTACGAGAATCTCACCACTGAACAGGTGAGATACTGAGCCATTAAATGAGATCCGGTGTGTGCAGCGATGGAAACCTCAGCTTGTTACATTTGCTCTGCTTTTTGCTTTAAAATACTGTACATAACATGAATAATGAATGTGAAGAAAGTTCATTCATTCATTCATCTTCTATACCCCTGATTATCCCTTTCGGGGTTGGGGGGGGGCTGGAGCCTATCCCAGCTGTCACCGGGCAAGAGGCAGGGTACACCCTGAGCCGGTCGCCAGCTGACTGCAGAGCAACATACATACAACCATTCACTCTCACATTCACACCTAGGGACAATTTAGAGTCACCAATTAACCTAATGACCATGTTTTTGGTCTGTGGGAGGAAGCCGGAGTGCCCGGAGAGAACCCACGCATGCACGGGAAGAACATGCAAACTTGTGAAGAAAGTTACGTAGATATATAATGGATGTTTGGTTGTAAGGTACAGTTGAAATTTACACATGAATATATTTGTTCAAATATACTCAAAACTATTGAAACTAGTTGTTTTAATGCAATAAAATTCAAATTACAACTTACTGGTTACAATTTACAACAAGTTAACATCAAAGTACAAAATTTATGTTCATGTCAGGATAGTTCTATACCTTTATGCATGCCATAATGACCTAACACTTAGATGGTTATGCTTTATTGCAATCAGTTTAAATTAGAGATGATATTTTGAGTAACATTGCTCAATAACTGTGTAAGATGTTTTGCATGTAGGCTACTTTGTCTTGGCCATTGGTTTTTCTGGCTTTCCCTTTGTTATGCTTTTGACATGTGAGTGGAAAGAAATCAAAAGCACTATCGTAAAACAAATGTCTAAAGGTCCATTAGCAGTCCCTAGTGCCTAGTGAAAACGTATACATGCATCTTTGGGAAAAAAATGATGAACTATAATCTCAGCCTCACTCTTAATGAGGTTTAAAATGTGGGCTCTGCATTGCCATTCATTTTAAGATACTTTTGCTGTGTCCTGCTTCATTTTTACATTATAATTTTAAGTGGGTTGTATTTATACTGAAAAAGCCTTCCTGTTAAGTACTGTTTCAATTTAAAGGTAATGGTAAATTAATTTCTTTTACACTAGGTGCCAAAAACAACGCAGACATAGTAGCGGGTGTAATTTATTTTAAGTGTCCTGCACCAACAGGTACTACAAAATATAACAAATCATAGTAATGACATAATATGGGCAAAATAAATAAATAAATATATAGTGCACCTCCATACAATGCCAAACCACATACAAACACAATCCTGCTTCTTAGACCTTCCAGCATAAAAAATAATATCTGAGACACAGGCTGCCTTTAACTGCATCAAACATAATGCGGCCTTCCTCGCTGTTGGTAAGCATTTAACACAAACCGAGCAAGGTGAAACACTTTGTCTGTAAACAGGTGCTGAAGTCTACATTCATCTGACACAGACAACAAATCCGCTCATCATACAGACACTTTAAGGAAAACGCTATATGTAAGATGCAAGGGATAATGGCCAATGAGTGCCCAGTATCAGGAATTAATGGATGACGGGGAGGCCAGAACCGTCCAATGTGCAGCGGTGGCCTACCTGGAGTCTATCAATTACTGATTATGAACATCTCAAGGGCATTATCCCGCCTAAACCACAGCCACTGGGCAAAATGAAATGAAACCATTGATTTATATTTTAATGTTATTTTTCAATCAAAATCCAAAGTTTATCACAAGCCATTACTCAGTTTCCATGGCAACACCTGGAACAAGCATTACCATCCCATAAGGTTCTAATGCAATGGAACGTTCACTACTCCGCTCAGCTATGAGCCACAAAGCTAATGTTATGCTGCCAAGATCTGAGGTCAATAACATCATTGTTGTAATTACATGTTAGCTTGTTGTTGTTGCTATAAGGGGCTTTGACTGCATCCCTGTTTCTATGGTTACTCATTTTAGATACAGGCTGATGTAGCCAGCGCATTTATTTAGAACAGTGAACAGACAGTTTCACAGAAACTACTTAATAAGTGTCCATTATCAGGAATATATGGAGACCTTGCAGCCAGTCAGAATCAAGTATTCACCCAGATCTTGGTATAATCTAAGATAATGGACAATAGAACAAATTTCATTTTCAGCCTCTCCCTGATCACACAGGTGACACTTTCTGTCCTCCTCTGGAATTGAATGGAAGTGTCTGGTTTCCATCGCCAGAGGCAAGATAGCACATCTCAGCTGACAGACCTCTGGTGAGGTTGAGGGTTACAGCGTGCTTAGGATAGTAAATACACTTAATCAGATTCTATGCTCTGAATTTTGGTTACACAAAACTTCTTCTGACCAGTTCTCTTGTTTTTTTTACCTTACTTTTTTAAAGAAACATGAAAATGCAACAAAACATAGTGGAACAAAATGTTTGGTCGCCTATGCATCAATATAAGCAATACATGTCAATTTATAGATAACTTTTTGTCCTTGGCTAATTGCCTTAACTTTTTACAGACAATTTTTAGTGACACTGTCCCCACCGTTTATGTGATTCATAGCCTTTTTCGCGCAGGGATATTTTTATATTTTTGCTGATATCTGGATTGCTCACACAGCCGACTTCGCTTCTTGGCATTTCTTAATATTATCACTTGCCGGATTTTACTTTTCTAGTTCTTGCCCAGTGGACGTATCAACTGATTGCATCTGATGGACTGAAATTTTGATGGATCTTCTCCCCTCCAGATGCACAGGGAAGTTGTTTATCTTTTTTAAAACCATTCATCAACTCATTCAATCTACTCACTCGCTGTAGCCTACGGACTCTGAAACAGTCTACTTTCACCTGAATGAATGAATTGGCTGCCTCTATTGTCTGTTCTTTTCTCTCGATATGCTGAGATAAACATTCACTCAATTTATGCATGTAAGACAAGCTGCGCCTGCAACCGACACACAATGCGAAGGCTCTGCAACAATGCCGTGAGGCTGGTATATTTTACCAGAGAACTCACGCTCACAGATACATATAGCTCGCGTTGGCGCTACTGTGCTACAGATCATAAGGATACTCTCTCTATCTGCATAAAGCGGCGTGACAGTAGAGGTCATTCACGCAGACGCACACAGCATGGTATAACACCAGCCCTTCTGCGCTCATGTCCAGTTATCATCTGCTCTCCTCCTACAATGAAACTAATCAAATTGGGCCTTTTTAACGCCAGATCCATTAATGATGAATCACTACTACTTGACCAAGCCATTGCTGACAAGAATTTGGATTTTCACAGCCTCACTGAAACTTTTCAGAAACCAAATAAATATCTGGCTCTTAACCAGTGTGTGCCTGTCCTCGCACTACTAGAACAGGAGGAGGAATTGCCGTGATATATAATACTGTTTGCAGTGTGAAAATCACAGACGTGCCCCCTCTTACTTCCTTCGAATGCATGGCATTTATTCTATCTGACCACATTTCTGTCATGGTAGGGCTGATCTATCGCCCTCCTCCCATGCCCAGAAGTGCTTTCTTTGCCGAGCTTTCTGAGCTCCTGACCCTTTTGAGCTCCACCTGTCCTGCCATGGTTGTCCTTGGAGATCAAAACATCCATGTTGACTGTCCTGAATGCAGCTCCTCTGCAAGTCTGGCCTCCATGCTTGAGAACTTTGGCCTCAAGCAGCACATTGATTTTGCTGCCCACAATAAAGGACATACACTTGACCTCATATGCACCACTGGGGTGGAGCCTTCAAACATTGAGGGACTCTCTCTGGACTAAGTGACCACATCCTCATCACCTGTGACCTGAAAATGCCCCGCCCCCCCACCCCTATGAAATGCACAATTTGTTTCAGGAATCTAAAATCTGTGGACACAACCCTACTCTCCAGTGCCATGTCAAATCTCCCCACCACCGACTCTGTTGTTACCTTCAACTCATACTTGGTCTCTGTTCTAGATGAAGTAGCCCCATTAAAGGAACGCAGAGGGCTCTATTTTCGTCCCCTGCGCTCACATCACCAATACCTCACAGGCAGGTTTCCACAGTGTCTGGCATTTCACTGCAATCAATAATTAGCAACAGTCAAGATTCAATGCAACTATCTGAGCCAGCACATACAGTCAGACCTAAATTTATATATTTTGATCAGTATCTCATCTGACCACGTCGCAAACGCGTTCGGCACGCGTAATGGTCACTAAACCTGACCGAATGTACACAGGTGAAACAGGGATGCAGACTTATCAATTAACGTCACTGTGCCAACCAGAAACAGCCGTGGCATCCTACAGAGCATATATACTGCATCTATCTCAGAGCACTCAAGAGACGGAGAGAGACAGACACACGGGAAAAAGGAAGTGATGATCGTAGTCCGCTATTACCCACATCATTTCATTCCAAATACAAATGTTATCATTGTAATGCTTAACGTTTTCTACAAAGATGGAGTACATCATTGCTTTGAGGAGGATGAGGAGGAGGCCGAGGATTTACCATCTAAGGACCTCATATTTAGACATGAGTGAGCAGGAGTGCAGGTGGGCCACGAGAATAACACCTTCAACACTGCAGGCTATAAAATTTTCTTTAATCATCTACTCTTTTGCATGTCACAGGAACAAATTACATCTGCCGAGAGAGGTCGTTGACGTGGTAGCGTGCATCATGGCCTCCGATGCGCACCCCGGCTGCGCTTTCCCGGTCTTGGTAAGGGTGACAGTGGCTCTGACCTTCTTCGCCACCAGGTCTTTTCAACATACCGTGGCCTCGGTGGTGGGGATCAGTAAGTCCGCTTTCTGCTTGGCTATACATGCAGTTTCCTCCAGTCTAGTCCAACATGCAAATGAGCATATCATTTTCCATGCAACACCTGAGAGCCAGCTGAAAACTAAGCAAGGGTTCTTGTTGAAATTTGGATTCCTTGGGGTCCTGGGAGCAATTGACTGCACTCATGTGTAGTTGCAGACCCCAGAGACCCAAGCCCACATTCATGTGAACTGAAGGGGGGTCCATTCCCTCAATATCCAGGTGATCTGTGACTCAAATTACCTGGTGACAAACGTGTATGCCAATTTCTCCAGGTCGGCAAAATGAAACCAAATGAAAATAGAGCCCAGAGTGTCCTTTTTCAAATCCTCTCCATGGTATAATGAAGAGCTCCGCTCACTTAAGGTGAAAGGCAGAAAACTCGAACACCAGTATAAGAAAACCGGTCTAACATTCCATGTCCAGATGTTCCAACAGCATCAAAAGGATCACACAGCTGTCACTCCTGTTCTCAAAAATGTAGGTGCCAACCCATCCGAGCTGTCAAACTTCAGGCCCATATCCAACCTCCCCTTCCTGGCCAAAGTCCTAGAACGTGTTGTCTCTAGCCAACTTCAATAGCACCTGGTTGACCAAGATCTTCTGGAACCCTTCCAGTCTGGTTTCAGAGCAAGACACAGCACTTAGACAGCCTTAGTTAGGGTCACTAATGACCTGCCGCTGTCTCCTGACTCTGGTGTTAACTCCATCTTGATCCTCCTGGACCTGAGTGCAGCATTTGATACGGTCAACCACAACATCCTTCTTGACTGTATGAAGAACCTTCTCGGCCTTACTGGATCAGCTCACGACTGGTGTCGCTCCTACCCCTCTGGCCGCTCCCACCATGTCACTATTGGGTCCAGCATGTCAGAAATTATGGAGATACACCAAGGTGTTTCACAAGGCTCAGTCCTTGGGCCGTTGTTCTTCTCTATCCACATGCTTCCATTGGGCAGCATCATCCACAAATATGGCCTTGGCTATGATACACAGCTCTATGTGTCCACGAAGAACAGCGCCATTCACAAAGCCATCTTGCTCCTCGTGAGCTGCCTACAGGACATCAAAGCTTGGATGCAACAAAGTTTTCTCCAACTTAACTGTGGCAAGACAGAGGTGATCCTACTTGGCACCAGGACCACGCTAAAACAACTTGCCAACTTTTATCTTGAGATTGATGGCGTTAAGGTCCTCCCCTCAACCCAGGTTCATAACCTGGAGTGTACCTTGACAGCCAACTCTCATTTGATGCTCACATCAAGCATGTCACCAAAGTCTCTTTTTTCCATCTGAGGAACATTGCTCGGATAGGAACATTGCTGGATTCACCGCTTTCTCTCACGACCTGCCACAGAGCCCCTCATCCACGCTTTCATATTCATACCACCTGTGTTAGAGAGGCCAAGTCCATTTCCTCCTTCAAGTTGCTCCTCAAAACCCACATTTTTAAAATCACCTACA